>OX393577.1:39584516-39703394 GCA_947652605.1 Elmis aenea
GGGCCAAAGAAGAAGCTTTGAAAGTTCTGCTTTCGACATCCCAACCACCAATTAATTTTGATGCCGCGACTATTTGATTATACATCTCTGGTTTCAAAAAATCAATCATATTCATCTTGGTAGTTGATTTTTGCAAAGCTATTTTCAGTCTAGCGATTTCTCTCATTTTATTAGATACTACAACATTCATTTGTTTTCTTTTGTGTTTGTTTAAATAAGATTCGCCATAAAGACATATTAGGGGATCAGTTTTGGCAGTAAAGCTTATTTCGTCAGCTCTCATGATACTAAAAACTTCGGCCTTTAGACGACTCTTATCCAAATAATTGCCAAGATATCCTGTTGTAGCCAAGAAGGTTTGAGCTTCAGTAAGATGCTGTATTTTATCTCCTTTCTTATCATCTTTGCCTTTAGACTGACACGTTTTTTTATGTCTCCATAAGTAACTTTTTTTAAAATATCCTAGGCAATGGACACAAGGAAAATACTCTTTATCAGTATTTTGTGAGTCATTAGAGTTTCTATTAGTCTTCCTTACAGGTTTTAACTCGCTTCGCTGTTGTTGCAGCAGGAAGTTTCCTTTTCTTCTCAACGCAACAATAGCCAAGCGTCTGTCGTTACTTTTAAGAGGAAATTGTTTAATTTTCATTACCGCTTCTTCGTCGGAATGCTTTCTCATTAAATGGCGAGAAAAGTGTCCTACTGCTTCAAAACAAAATGGACACAAATCGCTATTCTCGACTAATATTTTATTTGTTGTTGATCTTTCTAATATTGTATTCGTTTTTGAGCACTTTAATACTTTATTTGTAGTTAAGCTATCTAATAATTTAGTCGTTGTTGAGCTTTCTGTACATTTTGTTGCTGTTGAATTATCTAAAAACATTCTTGTTGCCTTCCTACCCAGTAATACGTTTGAGCTATCTGATAATTTACTCGTTAAGCTACTTGATGATTCAATAGCAAACGACTTATCGGAAGGTTCCCAATCAGAAGATGAATCGATATAATACGAATCTGATTTTTGATTAGATTCAGAGGTTTGTTTGAGGATTATGGAACTTTGTTGAGGTATTATGTCGCTCAATGACTCTTCATGCAAATTAGAAATTGGAGCATCTTTCATATAACCTAACCTATTATTTTCAGGAATAGAATTAGAAAATAACTCCGAGTTGTTCGAATTCTTATCAACATTTTGTTGCGTACAAAAAGTATCATTAAGTTCAAAATCATATTCGTCTTTTGAACTTTCAGGCTTATCGTTATGTGGAGATAGATGTGGAGATAGATTTTGCAAATAATGATAAACTTTATGCGTATACGACTCCTCAGGTAGTTCTTTTAGCATCTTTACCAACAATAAACAAATTAGGTTATACATTTGTCATCATTACATGCTAATTTTAAATATTACCTTATTAGATTCTATTTTGTCATTGGTTTCTAATTTCTTAGTTACTTCTGATTTACGATTATTTACAATTCCGGTTGATTCCGGTTCCAATGCTAAAAATTTCATTATTGTTAATTTCTGCGTACAACTTTCACTATTAAATAAATGAACATAAGTAAATTTACCTACAATGGACGCTGAAAATCAATATAAATCAAAATTCTATTTTTTTGCCGAAAAATAGAACAAATACAGAAACTGACGGAAAAAAAATTATAATTAATATTTTGTCAACTATACTGCAAACTAGGACATTAATTGAATGGTGGTAGAGCATTTATAAGCAAATAACTGTGATGTCATGTATAAAGTCGGGATTACAAAAAATCTCAAATAATTATAAGACAAAAATGTTATTGTAAAATTTTTAAAAGTAGACAAGTAAATAACACACTCGGTTAATCGATTGCATTTTTCCCCCGCGTCTGTTAGAATGAAATTTTACTTCAGTTTAACACATTGACTGCGTTACATATCCCCGGCGTACTGTAGCAGTCATTCCTATTGTGCGAGACCGAAATTTACAAAACAGTACTCCTGTGCGGGGTTTTTAAATGGGTATGTCTTTAACCTTGCGTACATATCCCGCGCGGTATGTTAGTAATGAATAGGTACTAAACCGCAAAAAAAAAACTGCCTGTTAGATGTTTTTGCCATTTTTCAGACTTTTGAATATTTTTTACCAAAAATTCTTTTAATCGTTTTCGGATGCTCAAAAAATGCCTTTGTGGTCTGTTTACGATAGATTTCGAAATTTTTCTTATATTTAATAAGCATAATTTTCCAATTTTAACGTACATACAGATCGTCCCTGGAACTTCAGAAATAACGAGTGGCTCAGATTTATTATTCACTGCTCTTAGTATAGTTCGACTCGATACATTCTCAGTAAAAGTTATACATATAAATGAAGTTCTATACACTAATAAATTAATTAACTGTTATTTCTGCGATAATGCCCTAAGCCTTTAATAACGCCTTTATTTCATCCTGAAGATAATAACAACATAACTAAAAAATTGGCATTCAAGTTAAAGAAGGTTCTTTTTGTTTCCTTTTATTAACGTTCCCAAGTTTATGTCTCTTACTGCTAAATAATAATAGTAATAAATTACTTACCTAATTGCACTAATAATTGACCACGACCCCCCATATTTATCGGAAGCACATGTAATCACAGAACAAGCATGTAATGTACACAAAACGACAGCCGAACGTCGAACTTGTAAGTGAGCTTAAACGAAGAATTATAGAATACAAGATTACGCCATGCACATGCCGACCATTTTGAGATGACGTAGGATGACGTAGGGTCACGTGTTTTTTCCGCTCGCGCGGAGACTGCTATAGGGGGGTTGACCCCCTCTTCAGTCGTTAGAGGTACAAGGATAATGGGTAAGGATGTGGATAGTCAAGGATGGGTAAGGATAGGTGGATGTACTGCCACAGCATTTGCCTTAACCATAGAGGAAACCACCTGAAACCTCTACAATGACAGTCGGCCCTGGGAATCGAACCCAGGACCTCCCGATTACAAGTTAGGTTGTTTTACCAACCAGCCACCAAGCTCGGTCGGATGACGTAGGTGTGATGTAGCCTGCAAAGTAAACAACACAAAACTATTGTGATTTGATGTGTTAAGGTGAATGACAAGTGAATGTGATTAAATAAAAAGTGTTTCAGCCACTAATAAAAGTATTTGGAGTTAGGGGAAGTTGCCCTAAGAGTGCGCACTTAAACCAATTTCACCTTCTATACAAAATGTAATCAGATTTGTTTACTCTAATCAATTTAAAAATTAAAAGTCATATTTGTAGAATGAGTCTATGAAATAATTCATTAAAAAAACTAAATAAATTTTTAGTATATAACACGTTTTACAAAAAATTACATTTGCGCACTCTTAGGAATGGATCGTCCTAAGAGTGCGCATTTTAAAACCTAAGAGTGCGCACGTAACAGAAATATAATAATAATACAAAAACATAAAACATAATACGTTATAACAGAAAAAAGTGCGCACGTAACAAAAAGAGAATAATAATACAAAAACGTAAAATATAATACATTATAACAAAAACTTAAAACAATTTTTTGTAACAAAAACAACCTGCTGCAATGTCATTTTGAATCTACTGCATCAGCGTCTTGTTAAAACGTAATTGTCGATGTGATTTTCTGACATAATCACTCATTTTAAGCCTAACAATTGATGAAAAAAGAAAATTATTTACAGAAGGAATCATAATTATTGCTGAGTACGCGCGCACACTTGAGAAAATTGCAGCGCGCACTCTTAAGACGCATCTACATGTGTTCTTATTTTACATTACTTTAGCTGCAACTTATTAAAATTAAAGCAAATAAATTATAAAATAGTGAAATGATACTATAATGCTTATTTCTGCTATGTTGGAAACAGATTAAGACATAAACAAACTAAATTAAAGCTTATTGGCAAGCACCTCAATGTTACAGTTGTGACAGGTTGATCTGCAGCAATTTAAAACTTACTGGAAAACTGACGGGAATGACACCAAGTACAAAAATTTGTATTACCAACTAGTTATCTTATACAAGTAAAGTTTAAATATGTCGACAAAAGATGTCGAAATAGGCGGAAATTGAGTATTTCGTAACTTATTTCATAATGCGCACTCTTAGGACACTTTACCCTATATAAACAATTTGAAAGAACTATTAGTAATTAAAACATAAAGAAAAATGAGATGTGCTGTGTTTAATTGTTCAACCAACAATGACTACAAAAACAATAGTATCAGATTCTATAGTTTTCCGAAAGACCCTGCGTTTACAGTTTTTTGTTAAATTTGATCGTTAGCTCCTTAAAAAATGATATGTGGTGGTTTTCTGAAGAAATTCAAACTTCATAAAAAGCTTTGAAACTGATGAGATACATAATTTTATGAATGGTGCCGATTTTTTGGCATTTTTAAATACAAAACATCATAATTCCTCGTTTTTTTTTTTCAAAAACGATAAAATGCAAAACAATGCAAAAATCCATCTTGACACAATAAAATTAACATGTAACCACAAAATTACTTCAATAAGTGTTCAAAATGACCTGCATCATTTTCAGTTACATAGTCGCGCTCTCTTAAAAAGCGTTTTTAAATACCTACAAAACTTTATTTCTCGGATGTTTTTTGCACTTTGTTTCTTATTCTCAACTTTTTCGAAAAATCGGTTTGATTTACTAAAAATTTCAACGTACCAAAGTTGTAGCCCGTAAAATTTGCTATGCGGATTGGGCCGTCAGTTTTTTTGTACAACCTTTCGTTTTAAAGATACAGCGGTTACAAAGTCTAAAACAATAAAAGTTTTTAAATTTTTAACATTTTTTTGTACAAACTGCTTTATAACTCTTAAACCATTGTCGGTAGACCAAAAATAATTTAAACTAATTTTGTAGATAATTTCATGCTCTATTAAAAAGCTTAAAGAAATTTTACGATACAATCAATATTTTCGGCGACAGAGCATTTTAAATGCAGAAGTGTAAAAAAAAACAATTAAGTGTTGATATCTGCTTAGCATTTGCTTTTAGAATAAAGTTTTACTTGAAATTTGTTTTAAGAAAAAGGTCCTCTATCACCACTTAAAATATTTGCGGTGATAACGGGGACATCCTGTATAAAATGCAGGGTATTCTCGAAAGTATGGACATTATTTAAGGATGTGATTTTGCGGTTTAAAATAATCACACACCACCTTAATAAAAAAATTCGAAAAAATGCTTTTTACTAAGTAAAATTAAAATTCTTCAAAATGGTAATCAACAACTAACATATTTTATAATCGATTAAAAACGCGTTCACATAGAAAGATGAAATTAGGATAGCAAATGCTTTTGCTTTAACATTTTTCTATATATATTTTTATAAGGGTGTTACCGTAGTTTGAATTTAATATTTTGTTAACAAAAATTCAACAATAGCAGTTTCTGTCCAAAAATTCTGAATTGCATGAAGTTTACGTCATAAAACCATATATCTATAACTAAATTCCTGAGCCAAACGATAGTAACCTGAAAAATCAAAGGACAGTTTGATATTGCACTTTATATCATTTGGCTCAACAGTTTAGTCATGTTAAAATTATGAAAAAACAGTCCTATTAACATAATCAGCTGTAAAACATTGCAATATAAACCGTATTCTGAATGTTTAACCCCAAAAGTTTAAAATGCACAATCTTTTTTGTAAATTTTAGACAAGCAACAGGCTATTGAGATTAAAATTCAAAGTACGGTAATACCCTGTATAACAACACCACCTAGAGTCAATTTTTGTCAAATGGGAAAATATTATCCCTTTGTTATTTCAGTACCTTTTCATCTTATCTTGTATTGCTTGTATTGCTTATCGGTGACCAGTGCTATAAAAGCTGACAATAAAAAAAAAAAAAAACGCTTGGGATACCTGTTTATTCCGCGCGATCACTAACGTGATTTTTATTTTTATACCTCGAGTTTTGTTCCTAAGGTATTTTCATACTATTTTTGTTTTTACTATTATAATAATATTTCCTTATTTGCGTATATTCATTTTCGTAAAAGTTATACAATGTCCCAAAGTAAAAGTCCAGAGCAGTGGCGTAAGTGGTTAGAGAAAATTGAGGAGAACGAAGAATATATTGAAGACAGTGAAGATGAAGAATCCGAAGGTGATTTGGAAGACTGTGAAGACGAAGGAGAAAGTCTTTAGCAAACATGAATCGGAATCAGTTCTGGTGGCGATAACGATTCATACAATGTAGATGACTTTTATGTTGCCAAAGATAACTTTACTTACTGGAGAAAGAATTTTCCCAAAAAACAAGAGAACAGCTGCACGTAATATAATCGCTGAATTGTCAGAAACCAGGGGTGAGGCGAAAAATGCGACTATCAATTTAGAAAATTGTAATAAAAATTCACGCAACTTTTTTTTGTAATACATTATTGTCAATTATTGTAATGTTTATTTTATATTATACAAACAATTAAAAATAATTTTTTAAAAGTCTTTCAAAACTATTATTGCGGGTGGGATACCATAGTATCCCACGCGATCACTATTATTATTGAAAGCACATGAACACAAAATTACAGATGACCGTCGAACTTGTAAGTTGATAAGCGTGACAACGTCGCTTGATGTGAGAAGGTCGGTAAAGTATGTATATTTGTATATAATGGGACTGAAAAAGCGTCGTTACATATCGGGCTCAGCAGCGACTGTTGCATTACGCTATTTTACAAATAATAAATTTTTGCTTCCCCTCAGTAGTTGCCCTTATTAAGAAAAACGAAATAATTCGATTTATACAAAATATACACCCCAATCTACGCAATTTCGAGTGGGTCTGTGGTCGCCTGAGTAATATGACGGGTCTGGAAACGTCGATATAACAAGTATATATATATATATACGTGCAAACTGTACCTATACACCTCCAAACGCTATAGGTTTGTGTTGTGTTTGCCTCCGTTTTTACTCGTTCGCCTCCGATTTCGGAGGCGAACGCGTTTTGCCATGCTATCGAAGTAAGGTTAGGTATGTACATGAATTACGTCATTGGGAACACTTTTGGTCGGAGGCGTAAAACACCCATATACACATACACATAGACACTTTAGTTGAATCAACCTCTCACCAGGTGGCGCAGTTGTTTTATACTTATTATGTATGTTGCTACTAACCGCCTCCGAACAAGTTAATAGCGATTGCGCCTCTTTTGTCTGGCAACACTGTTGGAGGCGAAGATGAAATAATCTTGTATTTGTGTATTTATTTAGGTACAAGATTTTAATAGTACACACTTGGCTATATTTATATCAATTTCACACGCGCTAAATTCAAGATATTTAGTTAGTTAAATAATTAAATTGAATTATGATCGTTTGGTCACAAAAAAAACAGAGATCGTTTTTCTGTGGTTTGGTGAATTTTAATATCTAATTAGCAAAGCAATATCTTATGACACAGTAAATACTTTTTATGTTTTAATATCTAATTAGCAATTTATCCAGAGAGCAAAAATTTAATATTTGTAGCGTGTCAACAGTCACGTGTCGGAACAAAATACAAAGAAAAAATTTACACGAAATAAAATTATGCAAAGAAAAAAAATAGTACATGTTAATATTTTTCTTTTTAATATAAAACCTTCGACGATTGGTTCGTTATTTTTTTCAAGTCTTGTAGAAAAGACATTAAATTATTATTAAAAATAAAATATAAACAAACTATCATTACCCAAGAGGTTTCTTTTAATAATTAAATAGAAAAAAACTTTTGTAAAAACTACATAAGTGAGAAATTGCACATAAAATAAAAGAATAAAAATACAAAATTATATTGATATTTTTTGTTAATTTCTTCAAGTAGGTATGTATTTTTCTTTTATTAATGTTTAATTAAAATATTTGTACTTAATTATAAAAGCTTAGTATTTGATAGGGCAACTAAATGTTAATATTACAATTTAAAATAAAATTAACAGGTACATGTTATAATTATTGAAAAATTAACAGGATTTTATGGAATAACATTCAAATATTACCATAAAAAATTAAATATTTTTATTAAATACGTGAAATGAGTTTGCAAATTTTTTAACGTATAATTTTAGCAGAGTAATTTTCTTACCTGTAGTTTTTACTATCTCCTACCGTAATAGGTACGCAGTATCTATAGGTAAGGGAAATATTGTATTCGACCAAAATTGACCATAATTCGATGGATTTTTACGTGTTGAGGTCTATTAAGTCCGAAAATACGTACACGAATTAGAAAAAACTACAAGTCTTAGAAAAGTGAAATTTTATACCTAAGCTTTGTACCATTGTGGCTCGCGACACAAAGCTTTTAAAATCGGTTGACCGGAAGTGATACTTTTGTGATTTTTCACTTTTTTTGAGATTTTCCCGTAAATGGTTTCAACAATTTTTATTTAAACCTTAAAACAATTTTTTAAACTCCTAATTAAATTTCAAAGAGTGAACAGCAGGAGAATAAATTAATAACATTATTTTATAATTAAGCAATTTATTGTTAAAATGCCAGCCTTCGTCTGTGACAGTAGCAATCATTGCACTAATTGAATACAAAAGTTCAATAAAAGTTACAGGTTTAGAATGTAAAATCATAAATAGTAGTCAGTTGAATATTTTATTTCAGTAACAACAACAATACACAGTTTGTAAAAAATAAATAAAATATAGATTGTAATTTAACACCAGTAAAGTTATAGTATTCGTAAAATAAAATTATTGTTAATTAACATTATCTAAATAGGTTGTTTCAAGGCCGGTTCTGCCATAAGTGTAAGGTGTGTGTGCACCGCACACGAGTGGCCGAAATAGGGTAACAACAAACAAACAGTTTGTAAAAAATAAATAAAATATAAATTCTAATCTAAGCAGCACAGTTAGAGTATTAATAAGATAATATTATTATTAATTAACCTTATTTAAATAGGTTGTTTCAGGGCCGGTTCTGCAACATGTGCAAGGCGTGTGTGCTGTGTGCTGTGTGCACCGCACACGAGTGGCCGAAATAGGGTAACAACAAACATAAACAGTTTGTAAAAAATAAATAAAATATAAATTCTAATCTAACAGCAGCACAGTTACAGTATTCGTAAAATAAAATTATTGTTAATTAACCTTATCTAAATAGGTTGTTTCACGGCCGGTTCTGCCATAGTGTCAGGTGTGTGTGCACCGCACATGGGCGGCCGAAATTTATGTTATGAGTAAAGTTTTACAAAATCCAGATGAAAATATTAGTACATGTTTAAATTATCTGAAACATGTAAAAGTTTTCTTCTTACTGCTAATAATTTAGCTGAAGAAATAGAAATAGAAATGAACTTTGAAAATGTTAGACCTGGGAAAAAACCCAAAAAATATGATTATGACGCAGATGAGAGATGACAAAATCATTATTGATCCAAAAATTGCTTTTAAAGTTAATTTTAACAACTGCATTCTAGATCAAGCGATATCCTCTATATCGAGACCAGATTTCAGTAATTTAACGAATACCATCAAATATTTGGTTTTGTATTAGATACCGACACTTCAGATTATTAAAATCATGCAAAGATCTTAATCTTAAGTTAACAGGTTAACAAAGAAAAGAATCTTATATTGATGGATGTGATTTATATCATGAAATTTTGTCAATAACTGCACATGTAGAAGCAGAAAAAGTTAATTTACAAGCATACGGCGTGCTCCAATATATCTTTAAAAATAATCTTTAAGGAACATTTCCCAATTTAGTTGTAGTATTAAAGTATTAAGAATAATTATTTTAACTTTACCAGTTTCTGTAGCGTTAGGTGAACTTTAATTTTCAAAATAAAAAATAATAAAAAATTACTTATGATAGACAATGATACAAGAACTTTTAACAAATTATATCAACTAAGTGCAAATTACTACATGAAATTGATATGCATGATCTGATAGTTGAATTTGCACAATAAAGCTCGCCAAACTTACTTCTTGTAAAATGATATGATAATTTTTTTCTATGTAGGTATGTTTTTCCTTTTTTCGTTTAATAACAATTTTATTTTCGTTATATATTTATGTGTTTATATGCTCCACTATAGCTGTTAAAAACAAAAGTTTTTATTTTTACCCAATCTAAAGGTTGTAATATTTCTTTGTGTTGTATTAAAAGTTTTTGACATTCGTCCTTCTTTGGCGCAATTTTGTTTTTAATATGTCTACTAAAGTGTGAAGACACCAATTTTCTTTGTTGGTCGGTCCACCTAATCTTACTGCTTTTTTTTTTTTTATTTTTTTTTGATTTTATGTTATCAATAGACTCGTCATCAATATCGATTGCTGGCGGGGTTTCCTCACCACCTTCGGAATTTCTTTCGCATTCAACTAAAATCTGGTTGGGGTCGATGTCTATTTCTTTTAGAGTCTTGTCTCTGTACTCCATTCCTTTGCCTTCATCAAATAAAGTCAACAGCTTAGCAATTTTTGCTGTTTGAAAAGCATCTTGAGTGATTTCGTAAAATTCTTGATGGGTCTTTTCAGTGTGACCCATGAAACGTGCAAACTGAGAGTATTCAGTTTTTTCCAGATTCACAATTTGCATTAAAGTAGCTATTTGTTTTCTTAAGCGGTTCGATGTCATCGCTTCTGGGTTTTTTATTTTACTTGATTTAGCAAATCTGTTTAGGACAACATCCCCTCTAACCCACTGGTCGGTGACGCCAGGATATGCAAACAAATATTTATTTTGTTTTGGCACCAAATCCGTTTCAAGTCTTATTTCGAGTAATAAATTCAGGTATTGTTGCACATTTGGTGGAAATATTATTACAATTGCCCGGCTACCTTTTCCACCTCCAACAACACGTTTATAGGTGCTGGTTAGGGTTTTTTCAGATTCAGTTAATTGTTCCATAAATTCTGGTTGATTATTAGTTTCAAAATTTTTTAAATAGCTGCCTGTTTCAACATATTGTACATCACCAATTCTTCTTCGATTGAACAAGATTGTAAATGCTAATGAAGCATCAACCAATTTCCGAAATGCACATACATCGGTTTTATCTTTTTTTAATATAGAAAAATTTTTCTCGGCCACTTCTAATATGTAATTCCTAAATTTGATTATGTCTTGGGTCAATGGCAATAATACCGGTGCATTCCATTTCTTTTCTGCCAAGTCTTTCAAAGCCAATGATGCAACTTCATTATTCCATTGAGTCTGTACCAAAAATCTAAATCGTTTTATTTGTTTTAACCGATATTCAAGATTGTTGCATGGAAATTCAGAAGATTTTTTAAGTAATAAATGTGTAGTTAATTCACAAATTTGTTGCAAAGTTGTGCCTAAATGCAAAGCTAAACTTGGAGCTGAATAATTTTTATTTGTTTCACTATAGCCACTTATTGATTTTGCACATAAAACAACATCATCAAACAGAGTGGGATCGAGTAATTCAAAAAAAGATAACATAGAATTTCCCAGACGTCGGCGCATTTCGATTAATAATCTGGAACATTCCCGCATTTTATTTGAACAAACAAGTGCAATCTGGGCGCGTTTATGTTTTTTTAAATAAAATTCACCAAAATGTCTAATTAGACGATCTTTCCTTGCTAAATAACCTATGTTGTCTGTGGCCATTCTACTAAATACTTCTCTTTTAACTCTTAATGTAGATACTGTATTTTCATGTTCACTAGCAGAAGTTAATAATGTCTGTGAAGCAGCCTGATGACGTATATTTCGACCGGTTTCGTTTACTGGCTTTACTATGCACTTTTTAAAATGTCTTTTTAAATATTGAACAGAAACTATACGTTTACAGTGAGCACATGGTAACCTGCCTTCTTCAATTACTTCAGTTTCAACAAATTTTTCAAAATTCACCTGATGTCTTAATAAAGCCAAAATATTTCTTCTCATTTGTTTACCTTCCTTTGTATTTGTGGGAAAACTTAAATAATCTTGTACCTCCTTTTCTTCCTTGTGATGTCTAGACAAATGTCTCTCAAAGTTAGTTACTTGAATTTTGCAAAATTTACAAACTATACTTTTCTTGTTTTTTTTATCTAGAGTATCTTGTATAAATTGGTATGTTAGTTCTGGACATGGTAACTGATTATTTTTTACAGTATTTTCATGTGTGTTTTCTTGCATTTTATTATTTGAACCATGAAATGAAACAGAAATTGGTTGAACATATGAGATTATCGAAGAATCGGAATTTGACGTAGCCTGACC
This sequence comes from Elmis aenea, assembly GCA_947652605.1. Classification (NCBI taxonomy): domain Eukaryota; kingdom Metazoa; phylum Arthropoda; class Insecta; order Coleoptera; family Elmidae; genus Elmis; species Elmis aenea. The sequence continues at coordinate 39,596,745 of OX393577.1, forward strand.
AGAATATGTCATGCATTGCAAATTTCTGTGGTTTTTAGTAGTTTCGGGTTGAAATGTTGGATCCATCATTGAATCGTCACTAAATGGATCAGATTTTTCTGTTTAAAAAAATAACACAATATTGTAGTGCATTCCTTTTTAATTATACTACCACCAAGTAGTTAAATGAGCTTTAGCTTGTATATACAGGGTGTCCCCGTTATCACCGCAAAAATTTTAAGTGGAGATAGACGACCTTTGTTTGTGCCGGTGTGTGTGGACCTTAAATGTAGAAGTGTAAAAAAATCAAGTAAGTGCTGATATCTGCTTAACATTTAATGATGAAAAAAAATTTAGTTGAGTTTTTTTTTAGAAACAGGTCCTCTAGTACTACTTAAAATATTTGCGGTGATAACGGGGTCACCCTGTATATAAAAAATATTTTTTAATCAACTTACCACTTTCAGGTATATTTTCATGGAACTCAAATACTTTTAACTTGTCTTGCATAATTGTTCCCTTATTTTCCATCCCTATTTCTTTTGAACATGAATTGTTTTGTGCATTATCTTTCTCCATTACTTCAAGATCTGACCTTAAACCTTTTAGTTGTAACTTGTCTTGCATGATCGTTGTTTCATTTTCCATCCTTGCTTGTCTTGAACATGAATTGTTGGTAACTATATGTTTAGGTGAACCATCTTTTTCTATTCCATCAAGATCTAATCTTAAATATTCTAGTTGTTTAGATTGTTCTACAAACAATGAGTTGAAAGTTAAGTAAATAATTTTTACCCAATAAAAGAAAGAAAAATAATCGTCATGCTCCGGGATATAAGATTTCAGATCGAAAGTGAAAGTGTCGTGGAATTTAAATTTCAATAAATAAGCAAAAAGCAAAAAATCCAAAATTTTAAACTTTTAACGTATAATGGGTATTACAGAAACACATAACATACCGTCATCATTTTTGGTGATAGTTTCATTTTTCTTAAAGCTAAAGTTTTCGGTAATAATCCATTTTTGTGTTCTAACTTTTTTGATATTTTCTAGTCCATCTTCCGAGTTTAAATCTACACCCTGTTTCGATTTTTCTGTTTAAAAAGTAAATAAAAAGTTAACATAATTAATTAATGTAAATCTGCTGTAAATAGAAATTATAAATTGTACTATTTTTGATCGTACCTTTTCCATTCTCAGAAATATTGTTTGTTGAGCCACTATCGCCGAGTGCCAACTCTAAAAGCTTCATGGCTCTGAAATATATAAAATAAATTAAATTATTAACAGTTGAAATCTTACTATTATTTTAATATTTATAAAGTTATTTATAATCTCATTACTTACCGTGTACGAATACTACGCTGCATCACGAACGCTTTGAACTTTAACACTTGTAAATGATCACTGACGACGGTAAATCCCCGGCAAACTACACATATTACCGTGAAATTGACTCGAGAACACAAGAAGTGCAGGCGTACAGGCCTAAAAGAATACCGACATACGCGGCAACATTGCTAGAGGCAAACTACACCACTAAGTTTGACGTTTATATACACGTGGAGGCGAACACGTGCTAATTATGTATGAAGTTGGAAACGTACAAATTTTAAATTTTATTTTTGTATGTAAAAAATTTTTATTTTCGTTACCCCTCTCAAGTGCCTATTATAGAGTGCAATACGGAGGTTCTAAAAATGCAATATATACTTGTGTAAAGTTACGATTTCGAGTGGAGGTGTGGGCGCCTTAAACATGTATGGAGGCGAACAAGATATAAATGCACGTATATATATATATATATATATATCGGTTTATAACGTTCTCCGACGTTTTCCGATTTCCAGCTTCCATTTTTCTCAGTCATTCCATGTATCGTCTTCTAGTTCTCTCTCCCTGATGTCCTTATCTATGCCTTCTCTCCAACTTCTTCTTGGTCTGCCTGGTTTTCTTCTGCCTTTGGGCTGCCAGTTTAGAATTTGTTTAGGGATTCTATATTCCTCCATTCGCTGTACGTGTCCGTACCATATTAGTTGTTTATTTTTGATGTCATCCGTAATCGTATGTGTAATATGCATTATTTCCCTTATACGCTGGTTTGTTATTTTTTCTCTCCTTGATCTTCCTGCCGCTCTTCTCCAAAAATCCATTTCTGTTGCTTTCAATATATTCTCTGTTCTGTTTTTTAGCGGCCATACTTCTGAGCTGTAGGTTATAATGCTTTTTATTACTGTATTATAAATTAGTTTTTTATTTTCCTTTGTAATTTTTTTATCCCATATAACACTGTTCAGCATCGAGACTGCTGCTCTTCCCAGCCTATTTCTCTCTTTAACTGCATCGTCCAGCGTGCCCTCTCGTGAAATCTTCAGTCCCAGATACTTGTATTCTTTACAATTTTTTATATGTTCTCCCTCTTCTAGTATTAGGTCTTGTTGTTGTCCACCTATACACATATATTTGGTCTTTTCAAAATTCACTTCTAAACCCCATTTTCTGTATTCTTCGATAAGTTTTTTCGTCATATAGTTCAAATCGTCATACTCCTGAGCCACCACCACTTGATCATCTGCAAAGCATAGTGTATAAAGTATGGTATCGGTGAGGGGTACACCCATTGCCCCACACTTCTTCTTCCAGTGTTTTAAAACCTCTTCGAGGTATCTTTTGAAGAGGGTTGGTGATGTACAGCAACCTTGCTTTAATCCCTTTGACGATATGAAACCTGATGTTATTTGTTTTCCGACTTTAATTTTTATTGTAGGTTGGTAATAAAGCGTTTTCACAGCGTTTATCAATTCGACATTAATGTTGGTTCCTTCCAAAGTTTGCCAGATCTTACTTAGAGGAACATTGTCATATGCTTTTTTTAAATCCACGAACAGTAGGTGGATTTCCTGATTTCGCGAAGTCTTTTTTTCAATAACGAGTTAGGGAAAACACATGATCAATTGTTGACCTTCCTGCTCGGAAGCCTGCCTGTTCTTCAGCTTCCATGTGTTGATATTCTTTTTCTATTCTGTTTTTTATAATTTTACCGTATAGTCTACTCATGGAGCTTGTAACTGCTATTCCGCGATAGTTTTCGCATTTATTTTTGTCACCCTTTTTGTGTATAGTTGTCATATATGATACTTTCCATTCTTCGGGAATTTCTTTTATATTAATACATTTTTGGAATAACTTTTTGAGGTGTTCGTATAATTTGTTTGTTCCGTATTTTAACAGTTCTCCTGGGATATCTCCTGGTCCTGTGGCCTTTCCGTTCTTTAATGTTTTGCATAATTTTGTAACTTCTTCCAGACTAAGTCTGATTGGTGCTCCTATTACAGTTATATTTTGTCTGTTCGAATTTTGATGTTGTTGGAATTCTTCTCTTCTCTCTTCTAGTAATTCTTTAAAATATTCTTCCCAGTCTTGTGGTTTTATTATTGATATTATATCTTTACTCTTGTTGTTTCTTAAATTTTTTATTATTCTCCAGCTCTCTGAACTTCTACTTCCTCCCAAGTAGGTATTTACTCTTTGACAATTTCTTTCCCACGCCTCATTTTTCTTCTTACTTATCTTTCGCTTACTGCTGCTTGGACTTTTTTGTATTCTAGTTTATCTTCGATTTTTTTTGAGCTTAGATATTTGTGGTACTTTTTGCTTTTTTGTTCTATGTCTACTTCAATTTCTTCGTCCCACCAATACGGATTTTGTTTTTTCTTTCTTTGGTATACCCCTAGGGCTTCAAAAGCCGCTTTATGGATACATTGTTTTATGTATTCGTAGTGCTGGTTTATGTCATTAAACTCTTGTGTTTTTATCTTATCGTTCAGTCTACTCTGATACAGTTTTGTTACGCTTTCGTCTACCAGACTTTTTAGATTATATTTTCTTTCTTCCAGTTGCTCAGTTCTGCTTCCTTCTTCTTGTGGTATTATGTCTTTTATATCCTTTTTGCCTTTTCCTGGGAATATTATATTTGTTCGGAGTAAGTAATGGTCACTACCGCATGATACACCCCTTTGTACCCTTACGTCTTGAACTTTAAGTTTTGTTTTTTGTCCTATTATTGCATAATCTATTATTGACTTTAATTTTCTTGTTTCTTGGATCCAGGTGTATTTATGTATTGATTTATGTTGGTAAAATCCGTTTAAAATTTTAAGTTGGTTTTGATTGCATATATCTATCAATCTTTCTCCATTATTATTGATTGTTTTTTCTCCGTATCTTCCCACTACTGTATCTTCATCTTTTTTCCCTACTCTGCTGTTGAAATCTCCCAGTAGTATTAGTTCTCGCGATTTTACAATTTCTGTAATTTTCTCATTTAGTTGTTCGAAAAAATTGTCCTTGATGTTTACTAGTGTGTCATCGTTGACTGCATACACTCCTAAAACTGTTGTTCTATATCCCCGTATGCTCATATTTACTTTAATTATTCTCTCGCTGATTGCTTCCCATGTTGTTATATACTTTCTTAATTTTTTATGAATCATGAGTGAGATTCCTTGCTGTGCTCGTCTTTCTTTGGGGACTCCACTGTAAAAGTGGTCATAATTCCCTAGGTTTTCCGATCCTTGTCCCTTTCTTTTTGTTTCAGTGATTACTGCTATATCTACTTTTAGCGTTGTTAATTCTTTGATCACTTCATTTAGTTTGTTGGAAAGACCTTGGACATTCCATGTACCATAAATCGTTGTCCGTTTTCGTAGCTGTTGTCTTCTTTTCTCCGTCCTGTTCCGAGGCCGATGTGCTGGTTTTTTAACATTTTATATTTTTTACGAGAACCGAGGAGTTAGCCCGATGCCTCAACCTTCAACTGGAAGGACCAGACCTGTTGGTCCGCGGGTGGTATTTTATTTCCCACCTACCCACCGGTCTAACTTATGTCAGGCCGGTTTGGGCATTCCCCTATCCGCCAGCTGGGGACGCGCCCTCTAGGGGTCAGGTTCCCCCGAGGGGAACGTAACGGATCAATATCTCGTCTTGTAACAATTTCACAAAAAAAAGTTTCATACAAAAGTTGTTTGTGGTAATTTACTACATGACCTTAAATTATTTTCAACTATACAGGGTGTTCCATTTTCGCGCTATATCAAAAACAAAGATTTTTTTAAATGGAACACCCTGTATATTTTTAGGTCTTCGAATGTCTTTTTTTAACCCCTACATGGATGTCTTTTCATTTTTTGATTTTGTGACAGTGTTGCCAACTTATTAATTTTTCTGACATAAGCAGGTTTAACTTTAAAAATTCGTAGCGACCTCGTTTCTTGAAGTTAAGAAATAAGTTTTATCAATAATGTTAGTCCGGTTAGGGAGCAACATTTTAATAATAAAAAATTTAAATTTATTGATACAGGGTGTTTACAAAAAAAATAGCCAAACTTTCCAAACTTCAAAGTGACATAACTCATTTTTTTCAAATGTAAACACCCTTGTTTATTTATGCTGTTCGATAGCATTTTTTCTCCCCTTCAATTTTTATGCAGGGTGTCCTATGTCTAAACCCCGTAGTTGTTGAGATATTCAATACTTTTCAAAAAAGTTGCCATTTAATTGCATTTTTATGCACCGAAGTATGCCGTTGCATATTATGCAAAACCAGCAGGCCCTAACGGGCCTACTGGGGCGCCTACGGCGCCGTTCCGAGACTATAGAAATATCTGTATCCGGATTAACTCTTTTTGCGTCCAAGTTCTATGCGTCAAAATAAAAACATCGATAAATCTCGAAGCGCTCAACGAAAACCGAGCCCGTATAATTTCCATTAATAGATAATAGACGACTCGCGTTGCATGCTCGGCGGAGGATAGGCGAATACAATTCACTTTTATCGATCAAAGACAATTCGCTATGCATGCTCGGCGGGGATAACGCAGGTACAATTCACTCCCGGGCCGCAAACGACTCCCAGGTCGAAAACGACTCCCGGGCCGCAAACGACTCCTGAGCTGCAAACGACTTTCGGGCTGCAAACTACCCGCGCCGAAAACGACTCCCGGGCCGCAAACGACTCCCGGGCCGCAAACGGCTCCCAAGCCGCAAACGACTCCCGGGTCGCAAACGACTTCCTGGCTGCAAACGACTCTCGGGCCGCAAACGACTCCCGGGTCGCAAACGACTCCCGGGCTACAAACTACTTTCAAACCGCAAATGACTCCCGGGATGCAAACGACTCGTGAGCCGCAAACGACTCCTGAGCCGCAAACGACTCCCGGGCCGCAAACGACTCCCGTGTCGCAAATTACTCCCGAGCCGCAAACGACTCCCGGGTCGCAAACGACTTCCTGGCTGCAAACGACTCTCGGGCCGCAAACGACCCCCGGGTCGCAAACGACTCCCGGGTTACAAACTACTTCCAAACCGCAAATGACTCCCGGGATGCAAACGACTCGTAGGCCGCAAACGACTCCCGGGCCGCAAACGACTCCCAGGTCGCAAATGACTCCCGGGCTGCAAACTACTCCCGAGCCGCAAACGACTCCCGGGCTGCAAACTCCTGCCGGGCTGCTAACGACTCCCAGGCCGCAAACGACTCCCGGGTCGCAAACGACTCCTGGACTGCAAACTACTCCTGGGCCGCAAACGACTCCCGAGCTGCAAACTACTTCCAGTCCGCAAACTCCTCCTGGGCCACAAATGACTTCCGGGCCGGTAACGACTCCTGGACTGCAAACTACTCCAGGGCCGCAAACGACTCCCGAGCTGCAAACTACTTCCAGTCCGCAAACTCCTCCTGGGCCACAAATGACTTCCGGGCCGGTAACGACTCCCGGGCCGCAAACTACTCCCGGGCCGCAAACTACTCGCGGGCCGCAAACGACTCTCGGGCCGCAAACGACTTACGGGCCGCAAACGACTCTAGGGCTGCAAACGACTCCCGAGCTGCAAACAACTCCCGGGCCGCCAACAACTCCCGGGCCGCAAACGACTTCCGGGTCGCAAACGATTACCGGCCGCAAACGACTCCTGGGCTGCAAACTACTTCCGGGCCGCAAACATCTTGGGCCGCAAACGACTTCCGGGCCGAAAACGACTTCAAGGCCGCAAATGACTCTTGGGCCGCAAACTACTCCCGAGCCGAAAACGACTCCCGGGTTGCAAAAACGGCTCCCGGGCCGCAAAAACGACTTTCGGGCCGCAAACTACACCCGGGACGCAAACAACTGCCGGGACGCAAACTACTCCCGGATCGCAAATGACTCCCGGGCTGCAAACTACTCCCGGGCAACAAACGACTCCCAGGACGCAAACGACTCGGGGAAGGCAAACGGATACAATTCCCTTGTATTGCCCTCAGACGACTCTCGCTGCGTGCTTGATAAGAGCTAAGCGCGTTCAGTTTTGTTTTATCGATCATAGACGAATCGCTCCGAGTAGGCAAACGGGTCCAATTATCTTTAATCGCCCACAGTCGCCTCGCGCTCGGCGGGGGCTAGGTGCGTTGTTCACTTTTATCAATCAGATACGACTCACGATGCGCGCTCGGAGAAGACAAACGGGTACAATTCTCTTTTATCGCTCGATGGGAGCTAAACGCGTTAAGTTTTTTTATCGATCATAGACGACTCGCGCTGAGTGCTTGGAAAAAGCAAACGCGTACAATTATCTTTAATCAAAAACAGACGCCTCGCGCTTCGCGCTCGGCGGGGGCTAAGTGCGTTAAGTTATCTCGAGCCGAAAACGACTTTCGGGCCGCAAACGACTCCCGGGCCGCAAACTTCTCCCTGATCGCAAACTACTCCCGGGCCACAAACGACTCCCGGCCGCAAACTACTCCTGGGCCGCAAACGACTCCCGGGCCGCAAACGACTTCCGGGCTGCAAACGACTCCCGGATCGCAAATGACTCCCGGGCTGCAAACTACTCCCGGGCCACAAACGACTCCCGGGCCGCAAACTACTCTTGGGCCGCAAACGACTCCCGGATCGCAAATGACTCCCGGGCTGGAAACTACTCCCGGGCCACAAACGACTCCCGGGCCGCCAACTACTCTTGGGCCGCAAACTACTCCCGAGCCGAAAACGACTTCCGGGCCGCAAAAACGACTCCCGGGCCGCAAACTACACCCGGGCTGTAAACTACTTCCGGGACGCAAACTACTCCCGGGCCGCAAACTACTCCCGGGTTGCAAACTACTCCCGGATCGCAAATGACTCCCGTGCTGCAAACTACTCCCGGGCCACAAACGACTCCCGGGCCGCAAACTACTTCCGGGCCGCAAAGGACTCCTGGGATATCGTTATGTAGAACGTTTTTTTGTAAGCCACCTCTGTCTACGCACCCTGTACATAGGATACACGGCCACGTCCAAAAGCCAGCCCCCAACTGTCCGTCCGTTTACCCTAAAATACATCGCGATTTGGAGTGCTCGAAAGCGCAATCAAAGGAAACAACTTGTTCACGTTTTTTTTTTGTAACCCCAAAATTTCCAATTATTTCCTTTCCCGTCAGTTGCAGTCGAACATTTTTTTCATACGTACAGTACCCGTCAAAAGTAAATTTTTTCACCGCCTCGCGAGTCTTGGGTGACTACCATTTTGATAGATAGGGCTAAGTGCGTTAAGTTATCTCGAGCCGAAAACAACTTTCGGGCCGCAAACGACTCTCGGGCCGCAAACTTCTTCCGGATCGCAAACTACTCCCAGGCCACAAACGACTCCCGGGCCGCAAACGACTCCTGGGCCGCAAACGACTTCCGGGCCGAAAACGACTTCCGGGCTGCAAACGACTCCCAAGCCGTAAACGACTCCCGGGCCGTAAACGACTCCCGGGCCGTAAACGACTCCCGGGCCGCCAACGACTCCCGGGCCGCAAACAACTCCTGGGCTGCAAACGTCTCCCATGCCGCAAGCGACTACCGGGCCGCAAACTACACCCGGGCCGCAAACTACTCCCGTGCCGCAAACGACTCCCGGGCCGCAAACGACACCCGGGCCGTAAACGATTCCCGGGCCGCCAACGACTCCTGGACCGCAAACAACTCCCGGGCCGCAAACGACTCTTGGGCCGCAAACTACTTCCCAGTCGCAAACTACTCCCGGGCCGCAAACGACTCCCGGATCGCAAATGACTCCCGGGCTGCAAACTACTGCCGGGCCACAAACGACTCCCGGGCCGCAAACTACTCTTGGGTCGCAAACGACTCCCGAGCCGAAAACGACTTCCGGGCCGCAAAAACGACTCCCGGGCCGCAAACTACACCCGGGCTGTAAACTACTTCCGGGACGCAAACTACTCCCGGGCCGCAAACTACTCCCGGATCGCAAATGACTCCCGGGCTGCAAACTACTCCTAGGCCACAAACGACTCCCGGGCCGCAAACTACTTCCGGGCCGCAAAGGACTCCTGGGATATCGTTATGTAGAACGTTTTTTTGTAAGCCACCTCTGTCTACGCACCCTGTACATAGGATACACGGCCACGTCCAAAAGCCACCCCCCAACTGTCTGTCCGTTTACCCTAAAATACATCGTGATTTGGAGTGCTCGAAAGCGCAATCAAAGGAAACAACTTGTTCACGTTTTTTTTTGTAACCCCAAAATTTCCAATTATTTCCTTTCCCGTCAGTTGCAGTCAAACATTTTTTTCATACGTACAGTACCCGTCGAAAGTAAATTTTTTCACCGCCTCGCGAGTCTTGGGTGGCTACGATTTTGATAGAACTACGCATCTACTTTGCCATTTCGAACGAAACACCCTATATATTTGTGTTTGTCGTAAAACGAAAAGTCACAGTGTACAGAAGTGCACATATGCTCAGAAAATACGGATTGTTGCACATATCACATGTTTAAAATTTCGTTTGTCTGAAATCAAAACTAAATGAAAAAAAGGGGGTGAGCCTGATTTCAGTTACACTCGGTATGCATCGTTGTCATAAAATTTTTACATAATGTATACTTTTTAAAATCTCCTATTAAAAACAAAAAGCTGGTTCGGAACGTAAACCGAACAATTAAAATTTATCGAGCCGGTAACCGGAACTGAACCGTTTTTTTGCGGTTCGGTTCCCTCTTTACAACCGTTATTTTTATAATTACAAAGAAACAAATATTGAATTGGCTATTAAATTTATTTATCAACTAAAACTTAAAATCTCATTACAAAAAACATTACCTTTAAAATAAATAAAATATTAATTTCGGATTGGTTAAATAAACAAAAACCTTATTAATAGTTTCAATATGTTTTGCGACCCAAAATAAAATTCTCGCGAAACCACAGTTTAAGAAACACTGCTATAGTCAATACAAGCTGTTTTCTTTTATGGTAGGCGGATAAAAACCATGTTCCTTCTGAGTTTATTTATTTCTCAATTTAAATATAGGGTATTTACAAAATAGAAAATTAAATTAAAGCTAAAATACTTAAGAATTATATATTTTATTTGCCATTTTGATAACTGCGTACAAAATAAAATTTATTTAATCAGAGACTTGTTTCATCTTTAATGTAATGGGTAGTTAAGGACAAAAATATTAAATAATTATTGTTTTACAATTGAATTTTTGAAAGATGTTAACATTAAACAATAGTACACAATTTAATTAGTCAATGGCCATGTGTTGGCATTTTATGTACTATAATTTAAAAAAATTGCCAATTCATTAATTTGTTCAATTAAAATTCGACGATTGGCTATGGCTCTAGTTTTGCAAACATCTTGTTCAGGCAGTTGTTTTTTCATTTAAAATGGTTGGATATTGAGATGAACTTCTTTACTCGTTAGCAGATCACATAATCAAAACCTTTATCTGCTAAAATAAACTGTCCTTTTTTTAAGACCTCTTAGAAACCACATTTTTCCACCAACTCTGTCTGGCGTACTACTACCATTAACGTCAGAGACATGAGCAATATTCCGTATAGCCAACTAACACTTTAAACGTATTTGTATTTTTATAAGTTGAAAAAGTTGCTTGTTGAATTATCGTATCTTGATTTCTTGCCATCAGAATTTCTGTGCAGTCTATAATAAAATTGTACTCAAGCTACGACCTTTTTCGTGTTATAGACAGAAAATCCAAAGTTTTTAATTTTGAATATATATGATTAGTCCAAAAAGTTATTACCCTATTCCTATTGTCTACATCAAACATCATCGGTAACGTTTGGTAATAAAAATCGTGCCTATATTTCATAAGAATTAATAATATTTCATCCTCCGTACTTGAAGCACACACATGACTGCTTGTTAAAAAAATCGCTTCTCACTTGAAATTCTGAAAACATACCTGCAATAAAACAGCTGTTTAGTTACGAAGTGAAAAATTCAAATAACTTATTAAAACAAATGAATCATTCATACCCATTACCTATAAATTATTAGGCGTTAGTGTATAGGGGGCTGCAAACCTCGTAGTTGAACCCTGTCGCTCGGCTGCAACTTCACATGTAAACAAAACAGAGTATACGGACTGTCAATAAATTAATCGGAAATAATTAACATTCATACATTCGCCGACAATCTAAAAATAATTTTAAACAATTAAATATGCCACATCACCCACTTTTAGAATATCACCTGTTAACATTCCGGCAAAACTGCAAACTTTTTACTCAGATCTGTATATAGGCATCTTTTCAAGAATGGTTTTTCATAATGTTGTAATTGATTCCCTCTGTTCACTTATTCGTGTTGTGACATCAGCGAGCACGTAAATAATGAATTTTTCATTGTATTTAACAGTAATTAAAACTTAATTTCATGTTTACGTTGTTGCACGGCAAAGCGAACTAAATAACTCGTCTTCTTATCACAGAACACCTTCTTATCTGGAGAGCCCGCCCACTCAGCGATGTATGCTTATTTGGATGCGCAACGATCAATCGCGTTTTGAAAATGAAAAATCGTAAAAAACAGAAAAACGGCTTTTCAGATTGGGCTGAAATTTTCAGGATGCATTTTCCCAATCGAAAGACACGTCCGGTGAAAATTTGAACGGTCGAGAAGCCGTTTTCGCGGTAGCACGAGCTAAATAGCGTCACTTAGTTTGTCGACCGATCCAGACATCCATTTTACATAGAAAACCCATTAGAGATTTTATTTTTTCGGTTTTTCGCAGATAGCGTTTCCGTCGTCCGAGCTACCGTAACGAAACTCGGCACAGAGCTAGTTCGTTCTTTCGTACGTTTTTTAAAGCAAACCCCGTATTTTTGCGTAGAGTTTTTCGATTTTTAATTTGGATCGGGGCAAACGGGCGAACCTTCAGTGTACTATCTAACAAGTGCCAAAATGTAACCAAGTGTCAACTTAACATTTGAATAAGTTTAGAATTTAAGCGGATATTAATTACGTAATAAAATTAATTGTCTATTCAAAAACTATGAAAAGTGACAAATTGAAAATACATAAAAAATAAACGACTACAATAAATGTTCAAAATGTCTTCCATTTTCATCCAGGCACAAATCTATTCTCTGCTGAAAAGATCTTTGCACTCTTCTTAATATTTCAGGTGAAATACTTGTGAAAACGTCAACAATTCGTTGTTGCATATTTATTGCTGTTGTCGGTGGTTCGTTATACACAATTCCTTTCACGTATCCCCACAAAAAAAAGTCAAGTTTAGTCAAATCAGATGATCATGCAGCCCACCTGGTGAGTCCACTTCTACTAAAAATGAACATTTATTGTAGTCGTTTATCTTTTATGTATTTTCAATTTGTCACTTTTCATAGTTTTTGAATAAAGACAATTAATTTTATTACGTAATTAATATCCGCTTAAATTCTAAACTTATTCAAACGCAAATCGACGAAATGCTTAAATTTAATTTTATTTCGCCGTCTTCTAGTGATTGATCATTTCCGGTTGCCATGGTGCGTAAGAAAGACAAATCATCCCGTTTGCATTGACTACAGAAACTTAAACATCACTAAGAAAAGCGTATATCCACTACCGCTTGTAGACGATATATTTAGTTATTTGGGAAATTCCAAATATTTTAGTAGTTTGGATTTATTTTCAGGCTATTATCAGATAGGTGTCCACTAGGGGTGGGCGATATATCAATAAATATCGATATAATTTTGATATCGATATATCGAAATATCGGATATCGATATATCGATAAATCGGAATATCGATATATCGATATTTTTTATTTCGTGGTATGGACAACAAAAATGAGGGCGAGAAGCTTTTTTTTTTTAAGGTCACCAGTCTCTATTTTCAGTTTTTTCCTAACTTTTTTAGCTTCCCGCCCCTTTTATATATCGAAATGTCGATATATCGATATAATTTCGATATCGAAATTTGGATATCGCCCACCACTAGCAGTGCCGTAACTAGGCAGGTGCAACCGTACAGGGCCCAGACCTGAGGGGGCACTTAGAGCGCCTACGAAATAAGTTGAAAATTAAAATCCTAGGTGTTAAGTTGGGATTCTATAACTGCGACTAAACTATTCGGTACCGAATTCAGAATTATTTTGTCGTAGTGTTTCCGGCTGTGGCGGATTATTGGTTGTTGCTCGTCGCGTTGTAATCATTTTTTGTCGGTAGACGAAAACAAGCAAATCGTTAAACTACGGTACTTTACGAATTTTATGTACGAATCGGATCGGCTGGGTAGGGGCAACCGGAGTTTTGGGGTTGCAGCTTTGTTAGCTTACGTTCTACGTTCGTCTCATGTGCTCGGTTAGATTTATTGGCCGCCTTAGCCGAAAACACTCCGAAGAAACAACATCAGTTTCAGGTTGACTGCGATCGCGATCATGTAAGACGTAAGATAGTGAGTATTGTGCATTTTGACATTTTGTTATTTAAGTTTTATTTTCTACTGCAAAAATGTCCAAGCAACTGTCGGGTTTACAAAAAAGGAAAATTAAAAAGCAAAAATTAGAAAGCTTTAAATCAGTGTCGCAACAATTTGCTAAATGGCTAAACAGGAAAAAAGAAGAATCTCCGGAAGCAGGATGTAGCACTAAAGAAGTTTCTGAATCAGAAGAAGAATTAAATGAAAGCATTTCTCAGCTCAGCAATGCATCTATTGAAAATGCCGAAAAAGGTAGTACAGCAGACGTCGGCGAATTGTTCCCTGTTGCCTCTCAAAGTACTGAAAAGACGATTGGCGATATGAAAATTAATTACAATGATCCCCCTTTTTGGCCCGTTATTACCAATAAATTAATTGATTTGCTCGTTAGTCATGGACCAGATCAGGGTGATAGCATAAATTTTCACTCTCTTTTGCCGAACGATTCTGGAAGAAAATTTTCAAAAGACTGGTTTTACGCAAAACAAAATAATGGAGAAACGTTTAAAAGAAAGTGGATGATATATTCCAGCAATCGAAACCTTATTTTGTTTTCCCTGTGTGCTTTTTGGTAATAAGTCGCATAGTCTTACAGACCCCCAAAAAGGGTTTTATGATTGGAGGCACCTTCATCCAGTTATTCCTCAACACGAAAGTTCTTCAGATCACCGTAAAAATTACGTAAAATGGAAAATTATGGAGAAAAATTTATTATCAGGAAATGCAATTAACGATTATCTCATGCAATCAATAAATAAAGAAACAAATATATGGAGGGAAGTATTGAGAGTCGTAGTGGATGCTATTTTATTCTGTGCCAAAAATAATCTTGCGCTGAGGGGCTCAAATGAAAATATTGGACATCAAAATTGCGGAATTTTTTTAAACTTAATTGAATTTGCCAGTCACTACAATCCCATTATTAAAGATCGTATTGATAAACATGAAAAGGGTTCTGTTTCATACTTCTCCCCCGCTGTTCAAAATGAAATAATAACATTAATTGGCAATAAAATTAGATATGAGATCATAAATAGGATTAAGAAAGCTAAGTACTACACTATTTTATTCGACTGCACTCCAGACATTTCAAACAGAGAACAAATGAGTCAAATTATTCGATATGTCCATATAGATCCTAGTAGTAACGTGGTGATTGAAGAAAGTTTTGTTGACTATATTCAAACGAATGAAAAAACAGGTGAAGGTTTAACAAATGAAATATTAAAAAAACTAGAAGATGATGAATTAGATATTCAGGATGCCAGAGGGCAGGGATATGACAATGGTGCCAACATGGCCGGCAAATACAAGGGTGTTAGGGCACGTATTTTCGAAATTAATGATTTGGCTATATTCGTACCTTGTGCAGCCCACAACCTAAACTTAGCTGGCGTCCATGCTGCTTCTATAACACCTGAAATGATTCATTTTTTCGGAACAGTCCAGAGATTTTCTACCTTCTTTTCGTCCTCTACAACGAGATGGCAACTTTTAATGAAAACCTTAAAGATTTCTTTAAAACAATTTTCAGACACTAGATGGTCATCAAAAGCAAGTGCCATTAAATCACTTTGGCTACAATTAGTTAAAGTTTTAAAAAAGTACTGAAAGAATTTCACATGAATTATCAAATCCGGAAGCGGTATCAACTGCAAAAAGTTTGCTTTTACAAATAAACTACAAATTCGTCTGTACTCTATCTGTATGGAACAAAATTTTATTTAGTGTTGATAAAGTAAATAGAGCTCTACAGCGAAAAGATATTTTGATAAATCAAGCCACAAAATTAGTAGATGGCCTTCGAAGTTTGCAGGGTTTGCGGGAAACTTGTTTTGAGGAAACGTTTTTAGAATCTAAAAAAAATGTGTGAAACCATGGGAATTGAAACTGTATTCAAAAATAAACGGAAAAGAAAAGTTAAAAGAATGGAGAAAGATGAAGCACCAGATGAGGGCAGTGCTCTGACTGATGAAGAATTATTTAAAATTCAGATGTACAGCGTTATTGATACCTTATTATCTCAAACAAACTGGCGTTATGAGCAACTAAAAACTATCTGTGATGATTTTTGCTTTCTTTATGGCCCATTCTTAGTAGAGGAAAAGGTTTTTAATTTAAAAAAAGCAGCTCAAGATCTTGCCATTAAATACAGTAGAGACCTAAATAAGTTCGATTTTGTATGTGAAGTGGAAAGTTTTAAGTTTGAAGCCCCTAAACTCATAGAAAACCTTATAGACGCAACACCAATTAAAATTTTACAGGAGCTTTACAAATTTGGTTTAGTTGACTCTTATCCAAATATCGCTATTGCTCTAAGAATATTTCTTACCCTTCCCGTTACCACGGCATCCTGCGAAAGAAGCTTTAGTAAGCTAAAACGAATCAAAAATTATTTGAGATCAAATATTGGACAAGAACGATTATCAAATCTTTCTATTATTTCAATAGAATATGATATCGCCAAAGATATCAATTATAATGACATAATAGATGAGTTTGCATCTATTAAAGCAAGAAAAGTGCAATTATAATTATATAAATATATTTTTATTTTTTAGATGATGTATTCAGATATATTAAGTTAAGAATATAATTTTCTTTACAAATATATTTTTAGTTTATGTAAAAATGTTTAATTTAAAAACATAATTTCTAGTGCTATAGGGGGCCCAAATTTAATATCTAGCACAGGGCACTTCAGAGGCTAGTTACGGCCCTGACCCCTAGTGTCCACCCTAATAGCCGAGAAAAGACAGTCTTTGTAACCTCAGATGGGTTATTTCCGTTTAACGTACTACCCTTCGCTTTATCTAACGCCCCCTCCACATTCCAAAGCATGGCCGACCGAGTATTTGAGCGGATGAAGTGGAAGGAGGTCCTGATTTATCTGGATGACGTAATAGTGTTTTTTCGTACTTTCGACGAACATTTTATGCGCTTACGAGTCATTGTTCTGCACACGACGCCGCAATGTTCTTTGATGGTATATTGAACGCTCTAGTTTATTCCCATACCATATCTTACTGCTGCTATTGCTCGCTGAAGAGCATCTTTCTCCCAAGAACCTCTCGTTGAACCTGGTTTTCTAATGTATTTGGTAGACATTTAAAGGATAATATTAAAATATATTCCTATATTTTATCACTTACAGTCGTGGCTCACTAAATTAGAAACAAGCAAAAAAAAGTTGCAATTCTGAAGGTTGAGCGGATTTACAAAATAACGTTGCTGCTAAGCTTTTCACAAATACTGGATTACTTAAAAGCGAAGTCTTCGAAAAATATTAAACTGGTTTTTAGGAGTAATAAGTTAATATTTATTAAAAATGTATAAGAACAACTGAATTCTAATATTTTGTAATGCCTCCTTTGGTTTGTATGGCGGCTTGTATTCTCTTGGTTTCCAGGCTCCTAATGCAATTTAAAGCGTGCTGTTTGATATCTGGATCGTTGGGCCAAACGTTTATCAGTCTTTCTGTTAGATCTTCATTTGTGCGAACCAGCAGCGCCATTTGTTTTTTAAGGATTGGTTAAACGTTTTCAATGGGGTTCAGGTCAGGCGAATTTTCAGACCAAGACAAAATTTTAATTTTTTTTAGCCGCCAAAAATGTTATGCTTTGGGCCTTATGATAGGGAGCAGCTGATTCCTGAATAAAAATGAATTCTTTGTCATTTGGAAACCAATCGGCAGTTTGTGGCAATGGTATATTTTCAAGGACATTTTTGTATTGGTCGCCTCATTGTGTTTTCGAAGATATAAATTTGACCTTTGCCTTTCCCACTAATGACAGACCACACAGGACATTTTTGTATTGGTCGCCTCATTGTGTTTTCGAAGATATAAATTTGACCTTTGCCTTTCCCACTAATGACAGACCACACCATTACTTTTGTGAGGTGTTTTACAGCCTTTCTGATGCAGTTCTGGGCAAATCGCTCTCCGTGTCTCGCCTCACGAATGTTGATTTGTTCATTAAAATTTCCAAAGTTGATTCATCGGAGAAGTAAACCTTTCAAAAATATTAAATTTCTACCTGATTTAACAATTACCTTTTGCAGTCAGCAGCAGTACAATGTTGATGAGCTTTTGCCCATTTCACCTGTTTTTTTTAATCATAGCTGGGATTAGTCGCGGTTTTTCGCTGGCCTGTGGCACTGAAAACCCAGTTGCTTAACCGGCGGCGTAGGGTGGCTTTTAAAAATATTTATACCAGATTCATTTACCAACTTTAATATAGCTTTCCTGAATTTCCAGCGATACCCCTGCCTATCTCCCCAATTTTTCTTTCTGCTCGTGAAGTTGTTACTCTTTCCTGGACATTTTAAACGCCCCTTTGTTGACAATGGGTCTCCTATTTTCATGCTAGCCTTTATCCTATTTACTCTTGCTACCGAAACTTTTGCTCTTTTTGCAAGTTCCCGTTGCGAAATGTTTAAACTATTAATTAATTAATGCAACAATTCCTGCCTTTTTGATAGTCAACAGATCTTTTTTTGGCTATTGTTTGTAGCCCTTGCGGATTTTTTTTTTGCGTTTTTAATACCATAAAAATGGTAATGATGCGTTTTACCTTTTGTAATTGTTATACACGGTGTCCCAGCCAAGACGAATTATTCGATAGCTCTGTTATAAGTTATAAGTAATAATTTTTTTAATTTTTTTGGATAAAAGTTTGTAATCATTTACTACATAACCTAAAATTATTTTTACAGTGTTTTGTTTTTGCGCACCGACACAAAACATTGTTTTTTTAAATGGAACACCCTGTACATTTTGTTATTTTTAGATGTAAAATTAAAACCTCTTTCAAAAATATTGGTGATTGCTTATGTCTAAAATAAACCGTTTTTGAGTTATTAACGTTTTCTTGAAAAATTTGACAGATGTAAACTTTTATAAAAATATTTATATTTATTTACACGTTAACTGTCCGATGGCCAAATATGGCTCATGACGCTTTAAATTGCACATTCTTATGGCTTATCTGACATTTGACAGATGTCAAACGTCAAATGTAAACGTGAATATCAACATAAACGTGCCTTTAAAGGTTCTGAAATGGTTTTACGACTTAAAAAGAGGTTTATCTAAAGCTTAATAAACAAATATTTTGTATTACATATGACTTTTGAAAGTCCTATGTGCGTAATTCCAAAAACAGTTGAACATGTTGTTTAAGTAAGGTGGACACATTAGCATGTGACGTCGGATTTAAAAAACGCTGGGACAGTTAACGTATTAACATAACAACGACAGAGCAAATCCATCTGGTAATTTAATAGAAAATAGTGTCGTAGTGATTGTTGATTGGTTACACTTCTAAAATAATATACAGGGTGTTCGTTATACTCGGTCCATTTCGATAAACTTTAAACGCATGTCATTTTTTTAAAGGGAACACTCTATACACTATAATTAAATGTCAAATGCCAGTTACCGTTTGTCTGCGGAATCATTTATTAGAATTTTATAGTATTGTTGTGTAATTCGATAGTCTTTGTAGTGATTGTTATAATGATGGCTACTTTTAAAAATAGCAAAAAATTTGACATGTTGAGATGCTACATTATTTACCATAAAAACTGTGTGGAAGCTGAGCGAATATACTTAGAGCTATATCTTGAAAAAAGGCAACGAAGCGTGTGTAATTACAGAAATTTGGAAATAAATTTAAAAGAATATGGTTCGAGAAACCAAACAAAAATCCAAAACAAATCCATAAATAGTTAGAATTACCTATCTATTTTACGTAGTTTCTATTGTAAAGAATGTAGCATTTCAACATTAAAAATTTTTAATTAGTTGTAAATGTGCCCATAATTATATGATAACAAATTTACTAAAAAGACTATCGAATTACACAATACTATAAAATTCTAATAAATGATACCGCAGACAAATAATAACTGTCATTTGACATTTAATTAGTTGTTACTTTTGCCATACGTAGTATGAAGAAAGTATTGTTTGTTTTTATTTTCATAGATAGCTTGATAAGTGATGGGTAAATACGATGTTTTTTTCATTTTGTTACTTGTTTATAAAAATAGGTATAGCAAGTAATATCTCATTTAAAAGAGAAAAAAAAACACATTTAACTATTCCATAGCCAACCTCGCGGCCCATAAGAAAAAATGAAATTAGGGGTAATATCTCGAAAATGGTAGGTGTTAAAAAAATCTAAAATGACAGTTACATTCTCCATTAAAATGTACCTTAAGAAAGTACAAAAAAATTGCTCTAACGATTAAGACAAAAACGTTATGAAAGAAAAAAGAAATTCGACATTTTCATATTTTTTGCTATAACATCTGAAGCGCGACGAATTTTGTACTTTTATAAATTGATTGTGGCTCCTCTCATACTAAGGAATAATTCATCTAATTTAAACAAACCTGTATCTCTCATAATAAGCGGGATCCCCATGCTGGAAATGTAATCTGGGACACCCTGTATATTTGTACATTTTCTTGTAGAAAATTTAATTATCTTCCAAAGTTATTAAGCATGTTTCATGTCTAAATATAATATTTTTGGAGTTATTTTGTTTCTTATGATTATTTCCTAGTATTTTACCTAAAATATCGGTAGTAGCCTTTGAAAATTCAAAACAAATTGTATGAACAGTCAACGCAATAGTTTTATTCAATTTATTTATACTATCGTCACCTAATTACGATCTTGGACTATTTTTTAAAAACTCTTGTATTTGCCCAGGAATCCACGTTTGATCTTTTCTAAATAGAACGCTTTCACCTTCTTCTAATGGCCTCAATTCTTTGCTGTTTTTGTTGTAATAGAATGCGGCCTCAATTCTTTGCTGTTTTTGTTGTAATAGAATGCTTGTAACTTCTGGGCTTCATCTTTTAGTTTTCTAATGTTCTCTTCTACTTTTGGTTGTAACATTTCTTTTGATACTGGCATCAATGTTTGAAGCATGCTACTTTGTAAAATTTGGGATGGCGACTTGTTTATTGTTTTCAATGGCGTGTTTCGATACTACAAAAGCATTGTGTATATCTCTACTTCTACATGTTTGTGCTTTTCTTAAAATATTCGTTGCTATATTCACGCCTTTTTCTGCAATTCCGTTTGATTGTGCGTATCGAGGACTGCTTGTAATTAACTTAATGTCCCCTTTTCTTGTAAATTCTTTGAAGTGATATCTGTTATAAGGCATATTGTCTGACATAAATTCCTCTGGTATGCCATTTCTTGAGAAGATTTCTTTAAGTTCAATTGTGACATGACTTGCTGTTTTTCCAATTTATTCTTTTAATTCTAGCCAATTAGAGTAGTAGTCAATGACCACTAAATAATTCTTCGCTTCGTGTTCTAGAATGTCTGAAGCTATCTTTTGCCATGGCCTTATTGGGATTTCATGATGCATTGGTCTTTAGTATTATTCTTCTGAAATTTCTCGCATATTCTACATTGTTTAATGTAATGTCCATTTTGTTTTGTATATCCTGGCCAATAACAATGATTTTTTGCTTTTACTTTAATTTTTTCAATGCCTTGATGTCCTAAATGTAGAGACTTCAATACTTCTTTTCTCAAAGTTTGTGGTATTATTAACCTATTTTGGAAAAATAGAAGACCTGCATAAGATAAATATGGTTTCATTTGCCAATATGACCTAATCGATTCTGGTACTTCGCATACATATTTAGGCCAACCGTTTTGATGATAACCAATTACTTTTGTAATGTTTCATCTTTTTTTGTTGCTGTCTGTAGTTTTAGTTTTCTGTCATGATTTACAGCTAAATGTACTGCAAATGAATGTACTATTTTTTCTAAATTATTTTCTTCTCCTGTTTCTTTTAGATATGCTCTTGATAAAGTATCTGGTAATTGAAGATTCTTTCCTGGAACATATACAATATTTAGTTTGTATTTCAATAATCTCAACATTATTCTTTGAAGTCTGTTTGTCACTTCGCATAAATCTTGTTTGACTATTGTCTCCAATGGTTTGTGATCTGTATGTACTTCTATTTCTTTTCCATACAAGTATTGATGATACTTTTCTACTCCAAATACAATTCCTAACATCTCCTTTTCTATCTAGGCATATTTCTTTTCTGTTTCTGTAAGTGATCTTGATGAATATGCAACAGGATGCCCTTCTTATATTAAGCATGCACCCAAACCATCTTTTGATGCATCTGTTTGTAAAATTATATCTTTTGTCACATCATAGTAATTTAATACTGGACCATTGCAAAGTATTTCTTTTAGTTTATCAAAACACTCTTGGTGGGGTTTATCCCATGACCAGATTATATCTTTCTTCAGCAATTGTCGTACTACCGCACTAATGGTCGAATAATTTGGAACATATTTTGACAAGTAATTGACCATGCCTAAGAATCTTTTGATTTATTTTCGCAAAATAAGGATGTTGCTTATTATCATAATAATATGCCCGCAGCTTTTTTTTTCGGAGGCAGGGGCGTGAGTTCCGAAATAAAAATTTAAAAAATACACTACTTAATGTTGGGTGCCAGTTCCTCGACCAAAGAAATAAAACAACAGCGTGTGACAAAAATAAAATAATATATTCATTGAAACAAGATCCAATATACATATTGTTACACGATTATCGGCCACTTTCCAAGAAAGCCAATGCTCTTGCAACAAGAACGGGTGGTTCGGACTCGCGGCTAGTTCAGACGAGAAGGGGTAGGTCCGAATTAGAAAGAAACTTAAAGACAGGAATAAGGGCGCCACACTATTTAATTTTGCAAGGTTTCAAATAGTAAAAAAACTGAGAAGGGAAATAAAGAACTCGTAGGCTTGAACGATATATGCCTTTAATAACACATAAACTTGACAAAGACAAACATATAATTAAATCAAATCAATCAAATAGGTTACAATAAGTTTAAAGCCCAACCAAAAATAAATCACATACCTCACCTAGGAGTGAGGGGACAAAATGATCATCTTAATGTTACTAACCAATAAATGTTCAGATAAAGTTAACAATCAATAATGCTCAAATTGAAATGATCGCACAATAGTGATCAACCAGTTAATTTAAACAGTAAGCAAATTAATAATTAATCTAACAACAAACATTAACAAAATAACGTCATAAGGGGGGGGCGCAGTTAACCACAGGCGGTATAAATAACAAAGACGATACCTTATCAGAGTTTTCGGCGGCACGTGTCGTTCACTCGATATTAACGCTTAAACTTTTGCACTCGTAGCGAAGAATGGAGACGAGGAAATGGTGTTTGCAGCAACTGGAGTCACGCTGTACGTTTATTTGCTTGATTTTCTCCGGTGTAGCGAGCTTGTCGTATATCGGCAAAACAGCCCGGTTTATCCAATGAATCAACCTTAGCAACGATGCTCACTAACAACCTGCACTTGCGTTATGGTCCCAAAATTGGCATTAAAGCCGGCGTTTTCATAACGACGCCACCAATGGACCACAACCAAATTACATACGTAGAATAACGCACTAACACCATTCGTCGACGCTTAACGGTCGGCTGTCAAGTCACACCTCCTTTTGGAAATCAAAAATCCAAATTTACAACGGCTATCGCGGCCGAAACCCAAACTAAAGTCACGATCGGCGCACTAAACTTTGATGTACCATGTCCGCCAAAAGTCACGTAACAATATTATAAAAGTTTACAGAAATTTCTACAATGCAATATACACAAATTACAGTTGCGTTCATTTCTGAACTGGTATTAAGCAACTACAAATCTTCTTCTTCTTTCCAGACTTAGGCTATTGGCCTGTTTCGGCATCAAATTTAGACCGCCATCCTTCTTCGCGGCCTTTCCACACTCCTTTAGATTTATATTCTGTTGTTTGTTTAGGCAGTCTTCCATTTTCCATTCTGTATAGATGTTCTCTCCATTTCTTTTGGTGTTCTTTTATGGTGTCGTTGATTGCGTTAGTTTGTAATTCACGCCTAAAATTTTCGTTTTTTATTTTGTCCTTTCTTGTGCACCCCTTGATTGCCCTGAGAAATTTCATTTTCGTTGATTGTATTTTATTTTTATCTTTTGATGTTAAGGACCAACATTCGGAACCGTATAGTAAAGTGGGTATAGCCATTATTTTATATAACTTTAATTGTTTCCTTTCTGGCCTTTCCGTTCATAGTTCTTCTTATTGTGCCGCACATCATTTGATAACGGTGTAATTTATTATCTAGATCCTTGTTTATATTAAATGTTATATCACAACCTAGATATTGTATATGTGATACTTGTTCCAGAGTTTTGTTATCAATTACTATTTTGGTTCGTACTTGTTGCTTTCTCCAGAATGCCATTGTTTTCGTTTTTTTAAAGGATATTCTTATATTATATTCAGTAGACACTTGTAATTGGTAATCGGGTCTTTGTTAAGTCTTCTTTAGACTTGTGTATTATTATTTGGTCATCGGCGAATAGCAAGGTATTTGTTTTTGTTATTTCCTCCGTGTATTTCTATTTTAGTGTCGTTATATAGGCTTTTAATTATTTGTATAAGATGTGTGACGTGCGCTTATGCAACGTCGTTATTTACTTAAAGGTTTTGTTGCTTTTGAGGTGGCTCGTGTCGTCGGATGCTCTGGAGGACTCCTTCACGTCGTTTAGCGTAGTGCACCAGGTCTAGAGTAGCTGTAAGGTAGTGAGGTTGGCGAAATTAAACGACATTTACTTTGTGATCGGTGTTTATTATTCATATTTTGTTCAATATTTTGTAGTTGGAGTTTTAACGTAGATTCGTGAGTATGTGTGTGGATGCGTATGTATGAAATTACGTGTGATTGTGTGTGCAATCGAATGTTGGTGTCTGTATGAAATTATGTGTGATTGTGTGTGCAATCGAATGTATGAAATTATATGTTTTATGTGTACAATTAAACGTTGGTGTAGGTGTAATTATTGTGTTTGTGTATGTGTGTATTTGTTTAAACTCCAACTAGGTCTGTCGAATAGCGAAAGCTCGCCCATCAGACCTCTTTGTTGGAGTTGGTAGGAAGACTTTATGGGGTCGATCGATAAGCGATAATTCGCCCGCAGACGTCGCTCTAAAGTCCATAAAAATAATTGAGCCGTGTGCTCTCGTAGCGAAAACTCGCCCAAACTGCACGTGCAATGGCCCAAAGGGTTACAAGATAACAGGAGCTTCAGAATCTAGCGAAAACTCGCCGCAGAAGCTGGCTCTGTATATCAGGGGGATCGTGTAGGATCGTGTCGTGTGGTTCTGTAATGAACCCCTTTATTTTGACATACACATCGTTTTATACATGTTTTTGGAAGCGTGGGGTGAAAAATAGCTAAACTACGCCTATTAGTCGCTCTGAACTAATTACAATCCTAGCATTGAATAAAAAAGGCGTAAAACAAAGTTTAGTCGTTTGTTAATTCGTTATTTAGTTGTGTGCACAGAGAGGGGGTGCAATCCGGATGTTTTAGTTTGTTACTGACTGTGCCCCTCCAAAACTAGATTATCTAAACAAAACTGATTCCTGTTTTCACCCCACCAAAATTCCTAAATAAAGTTGTACACGCTAAAATATGTTAAACTGCATTCAAGTTACATCAAATAATAATAAAATTACATCTATGCTAATATTTTACAAGAATAAACATTGTCATTAAAAACGATACAAATTACATACACTGAAAGAGGTCATGGCCCTTTTAATAAACTAACAGGTGTTCCCTTAGGAATGTTCATTGAGTTTGTGGTTCACATACAATATTTCAATCATCAAGTCATTCCATACTTTCTTTAGCCGACCTAGCTAGCATACCATCGGTCCAAGTACCGATAATTTACGATGTCATTTACTATTAGTCAGGCCATATGCCCACGAAACAACCCCAAACACCCTGACCTTATTTTTGAGTGTATTATTTACGTATTTAATAACGTAACCCTTACATGGCTAAGCTAATGTTTTTTAAGAAATTGTTGATAAGAAACAGACTAAACAAACTTAAGTTTAAAAATATTCTTTAATTTTAAAATTCCCACGATAGTTTTGGAAGCCAGAACAATTATTGAAGGTGCATAACTTGAAAATATTGATTTTATTTAAAATTATTTATTTTACTAATGCAGCCGTCACAGATGTTTAGGTAAGGTGACCAGATTTTAATTTTGGTAAGGCGGGACAAAACCGGCGGGGGGGTATTATTAATGAAAGTAAAAAATAGTTTAAAAACTAAATTTTATTGTAACAGAAACCAAAAAAATACATACAGGGTGCGCCAATAGTGCGATAAAGTCCATTATTGCCCTTAATGTCGACTTATTAAAAAAAAGTTTTTAATGAAACTTATAGTATTTCTAGACGTGCATGTTTTAAAATTAGTTTCAAGTATACACGGTGTTTCATAAAAGTGGGGCGTCACTAAAGGTATTTTTTTTAAATTGAACACCCAGTATATTTTTGCATAATCGAATTCAGCAAGAAAATCTCCATATGACAGTATTTTGTTTTTTTTCATTTTTTTGCGACGTTGCCAATTTATCTCAAAAAATCTTTGAATTTCCAGAAAAACAGGGTACAATACCTGTCAAGAGCACAACGTTATGAATAATAATTGGCAAATGATATTTTGTACATACAAAGTCAAAAGGTGTAGTCATAGTCTAAATACATCAAAATTAATTTATATTATACACGGTGTTTCTTATAGATGTGCCAACTTCCCAATTTTCAAACATCAATAACTTAATTTTTTCAAATGGAATACCCTGTATATTATTACGCCATTTTGTTGCATTTTTGTTTTTCTTCAACTTTTCTTCATACTTACCTATACCTAAAATGAATATTTTCTGAGATATTTACATTTTACTTATTCTTATAAGCGTTGTGTAGGAATTTCCTAGTTTTCTCGGAGTAGGTCCCGACTTTGACAATAGAAACAATAATTTCTGTAGTAGCAAATGTCAGAGTTAATTACTGTCAATTGTTAAAACATAAATAAATTAGTATAACATATTCAATATGAATTTTCCAAAAGAAGAATTGATTGATACGGTGATGTTCAGGGTGGCCTATTTTCGATGCCCCCTGTATGGGGTAGGACAAAAAACTATGCCAAAATGTCTAAAGTTTTTCTTTATCTTTTTGTTTAAGCGAAATATTTAACATTTTTGAAAATTGACCAAAATTGGTTTTTGGCTATACAGGCTGATTCAAATTCGACCCCCACCATGGGGATCTCGCTTATTAGTGGAGATAGAGGGTATGTTTAAATTTGGCAAAGTTGCTAAATTTCTTGCTCATTAATAATCCGAAGTGAAAAATTGGCTATGATTTTTGGTATTCGAAATATTTTTAAAAAACCAAAATTTTGAAATTTAGTGTTTTAATTGTAGCGCCCTTGTTAGGAGAGATATCGAAAAATAAAAAACACTTTCTCACAGTCACTTTTTCTTTTCTTTATGATAGCGTAATTAGATTTTTTACAAAACGTTTCGTCTTCTACAAACCATCATCAAGTTTCATATTTCTTATGGGCGCCATATTGGATTTTACCATTTTGAAATACTACATTTTTTTCTTATTAAAACGATATAACACATGCTGGAAAAATTTCTAAAAACTAGGCCGTAATTTCCAAAAAACCGTTTTATCAATAACAAATAAATCACTCTTGCCTTGATATTGCAAACCAATGAAGTATCATGAACATCGCATGATCTGATTTCAGCAATGTATGACATGTTTTTAAAACAATGGCTTAATTGCCAAAAACATTATTTTAATACTCAAAATACATAGTAGACTGGAAATTTAAAACAATGAAACGTTTTTTACAAATGGTAAACCTAAAGCACCTTTTATAACTTAAACAACCTAGTTAAGTAACAAAAAAAACAAAACATATTCGTTGTAACAATTAATAATGTTAAAATAAGAATCAATTACAATAAATGCTCAAACAACTGTCCGTTTAGATTAAAGCATAATTGTGCACGTTTTTTTGCATGTATCACAGCTCTTTGAATCGTTCTTCTAGGAATAGCATCGAAAGCATTAGTAAGTCTAGCTCCAAGTTGCTCGATGTTTCGGGGGGTATCTTTGTAAATTTGATTTTTGACAGCTCCCCATAAAAAGTAATCTAGAGGACTTAAGTCTAGCAGGCCATTCGACTACTCCACCATTTCCGATCCAACGATTGGGAAATTCCTGATGTAAATAATTCCTCACAATTGCCGCATTGTGGGCCGGTGCACCGTCTTGCTGCCACCACAAGTGTTGGAGTTGATTTAATGGAATATCGTCTAAATACTCTGATACTTGTGTACGAAGAAGATTTAAATATCTTTCTCCATTTAAAGATTCGTCGTACATAAATGGTCCAATTAAACGGTCGCCTAACATACCCATCCAAACATTAACTCCAAAACGTTACTGTGGCCTTCTTGTCCTATTTTGTCTTGGATTTTCTACTGCCCAGTAATGCTCTGTATTACGATTAAAGATTCCAAAGTTTGTGAATTTTGATTCATCAGACCAAACGATTTTGTTTAAAAAATCATTATCATGATTTAGCTTCCCTAACAGCCAATTGCAATAATCCAGCCTTCTGATGCTATCACCAGGTTGTAATGTATGACTTACATGAATCTTGTATGGTTTATACTTATTTGCTTTTAAAGTTCTCCAAACTTGTGTCTGCGGTAAGTTTAATTCAATAGCTACTTCACGCGTAGAGGTTGAAGGATTATCATTTATCTAAACAACAAATTTTTAGCTAAGTTATTTAAGTTATAAAAGGTGCTTTACGTTTACCATTTGTAAAATATTATGTTGGTTATCCAAATTTCTGTTACCATAATCATTGCGTGTCTTTATTTCCCTAAGAATAACAAAGACAACTAAAATACGTCGCTGGACTGATTTTAGCTAAGTAACTTAGATTTAAGATTTAACAGATACAAACTAATGGTTGGTCTTACTTCTAGACCAGTTTTAGTGTTCAAACACCTAGTGTTTTAATTAAAAAAAAAAAAAAAAAATCATTGCGAGGTGCGGTAAACGATCCATGTTCGGCTAAGTTTCTATGGAGTTGTAGAAACATGGTACGATCTGGATGTTGTCTTTCTGGGTACATTCTTAAATATGTTGCACTCGCTATTGTTGTGTTTCGATGAGAAGAATAAAAAACTCGTAACATATCTCGTTTTTCATTATTGCTAAATGGCATTGTTTTGGTACTGACAGGAATAATACGTTAGTAAGATGTTTCATTGTTTTAAATTTCCAGTCTGCTATGTATTTTGAGTATTAAAATAATGTTTTTGGCAATTAAGCCATTGTTTTAAAAACATGTCATACATTGCTGAAATCAGAAGAATGCGATATTCATGATACTTCATTGGTTTGCAATATCAAGGCAAGAGTGATTTATTTGTTATTGATAAAACGGTTTTTTGGAAATTACGGCCTAGTTTTTAGAAATTTTTCCAGCATGTGTTATATCGTTTCAATAAGAAAAAAATGTAGTATTTAAAAATGGTAAAATCCAATATGGCGCCCATAAGAAATAAGAAACTTGATGATGGTTTGTAGAAGACGAAACGTTTTGTAAAAAATCTAATTACGCTATCACAAAGAAAAGAAAAAGTGACTGTGAGAAAGTGTTTTTTATTTTTCGATATCTCTCCTAACAAGGGCGCTACAATTAAAACACTAAATTTCAAAATTTTGGTTTTTTGAAAATATTTCGAATACCAAAAATCATAGCCAATTTTTCTCTTCGGATTATTAATGAGCAAGAAATTTAGCAACTTTGCCAAATTTAAACATACCCTCTATCTCCACTAATAAGCGAGATCTCCATGGTGGGGGTCGAATTTGAATCAGCCTGTATTTCGAAAATTAAAAAAGATATCAAAAAATCTGTTTACGACGATAAATTCCTCTCGAAAAAAGAAATCGAGACCACGTACTTAGTTTTTTTAAATCTCTGATAATTATTACCGAGATACCCCCCACTGTATGGGCATCGAAAATACTCCACCCTGAACATAGACCGTATCAATCAATTCTTCTTTTAGAAAATTCATATTGAATATGTTATACTCATTTATTTATGTTTTAACAATTGACAGCAATTTACTCCGACATTTGTTACAACAGAAATTATTGTTTCTATTGTCAAAGTCGGGGCCTACTCCGAGAAAACTAGGAAATTCCTACACAACGCTTATAAGAATAAGTAAAATGTAAATATCTCAGAAAATATTCATTTTAGGTATAGGTAAGTATTAAGAAAAGTTTAAGAAAAACAAAATGGCGAAATAATATACAGGTTGCTCCATTTAAAAAAATTAAGTTATTGATGTTTGAAAATTGGGAAGTTGGCACATCTATAAGAAACACCCTGTATAATATAAATTAATTTTGATGTATTTAGACTATGACTACACCTTTAGACTTTGTATGTGCAAAATATCATTTGCCAATTATTATTCATAACGTTGTGCTCTTGACATTTATTGTGCCCTGTTTTTCTGGAAATTCAAAGATTTTTTGAGATAAATTGGCAACGTCGCAAATAATGAAAAAAACAAAATACTGTCATATGGAGATTTTCTTGCTGAATTCGATTATGCAAAAATATACTGGGTGTTCAATTAAAAAAAAAATACCTTTAGTGACGCCCCACTTTTATGAAACACCGTGTATACTTGAAACTAATTTTAAAACATGCACGTCTAGAAATACTATAAGTTTCATTAAAAACTTTTTTTTAATAAGTTGACATTAAGGGCAATAATGGACTTTGTCGCACTATTGGCGCACCCTGTATATCAAAAATAGGAGTTTTTAACATAAACACCTGTAAACATATGAAAAAAATACAATCATATGAACTTTAGAAATCCAATGAACAATATCAAAAATTTAAACAAAATTATATTTCGCATTTGAGTGATTTTTTTTTTAAAGATTGGGTTCTTTATTTAAAATGCCATGAAAATTTTCACGTGAATTACCTAAATTATATTTTACGCATAATATGGATTTCATGATCTCAACACTTAATTGTGTTTTATCGGATGTCCATTCTTTATTATAGTTGAAAAAACACGTTCGGTCGCTGGTATTCCACAATTTTCAATATACAGGGTTCTCGTTTTTCGCGGGCCACTATGGGGATCTCGTAAACGGTAAGAGTTACGACTTCGGTTAAATTGGGGCAAAGTTGTATATTCAGGTGCTTAATAATTTGATGCAAACATAACTTATCAACCTCTTTTAGTTTTTGAGATATAGAAAAAAAGTAAAAAAGTGGATTTTTGTTTTTTGCCCGTAAGTTTTTCATTTGATGTCAAATTTCATTTTTGTAAAAACATTTTCATGGCAACTTTTAGCAAGGAATCAAATTCCCCAATTATATTTTTCGTGCGACGTTTCGTTTTTTTAAAACCATCATCAGGTCAATTTTTTCTTATGGACGCTCTATATCTGATTTTAACGCCAATTTGTAGAGCATTTTATTCTGAATTCGACAATGTATAACAGTTGGCACTTTTTTGAAACAATTGTTGTTAAAAATGGCAAAAACAAATATTTTATTTAAAACAAGTCCTAATCGGCATGGTAAATAATTGTCTTTGTCCCTTTTTCCTTGGAAGCAGGTGAGTAAACCGCATGAAATTACTAATTTAAAAAATCGGTATTAATAAATATGTTAGGAATGCATTAACATTGTTTACGTATTAATAAATATTTTTAGAATATTTTCTTCGGTTAAGTAATACATTTCTCTAAAATGTTTATTTAATCCTTATTTGGCATACAATTATTTGTAACAAAAAATAACGAGTTAAGCCTTTTATCTGCGTTAAGGACTTCTAATAAGGAAAAAGCGTAAACAGATTTCTGGACGTTTTTTGTAAACTATGAACACTTAATTTATTTGATTACGAAAATTTTGTTACAAATAATTGTATGTCAAATAAGCGATTAAATACACATTTAAGAAATACTTAACCGAAGAAAATATTCTAAAAATATTTGTTAATAAGTGAACAATGTTAATGCATTCCTAACATATTTATTAATACCGATTTTTTTAATTAAATCCCTTTAATAGTAATTTCATACGGTTTACTCGCCTGCTTCCAAGGAAAAAGGGACAAAGACAATTATTTACCATGCCGATTAGGATTTGTTTTAAATAAAATATTTCGTCGGTCCATTGCCAAAACCACGAATGTGCAAATTTACAGTTTTTAGAAAAATGAGTTTTAAGTATTTGCAGTTGTACCAAAAATTAAGTTTTTACTTTATAAAACTAGTTTCTATATAAAATTTAATTATTACTAAATCCCTAAATTGTGCCACTAATAAAGTTTAAAAATTTTGTTTAAAAATTTAAAAAACGCACATTCGTGGTTTTTTCATTGCAAATTTTTGGGAAAAAGTCTTTTCGCGAAAATAATAAATATAATAATTATAAACAAAAATAGTTTTAATAATCACATCTTCATTACCTTCTACAAAATTGTCTTTTAAAACAACCTTCTAATAAACTAAAATATATTATTCTTATTAATTAAAACAGTAATATCATTAAAAAAAAATATATAACTAAAACGGTAACGTCTAAATGCTTATTCATTGTCGGTATCAGTGTCTTCCTCAATATCCGGTTCTGGTAAACTGTCTCTTACATTATAATTCTTTTTTTAAGATAGGTAAAAATTTTGATACGCTTTTAGAATTGTTAAATCTTTGCACATTTTCTCTAAATCCTTCCACTTTGCCTTGCTAATAGGTGGTGAATTTTCATAGGCTATATTTAAACAAGTTTGTTTGGGACGTCCTCGGCCTTTTATGATTTTGTAACAGTCTATGTCATTAAACTCCTCTGCATAATCTGTCTTGAAAAACACTTTCGTTGGATGCTCTCTGACGTAGCGTAGACAGCAAATTCTTCTCCAGGAAGGGTTATTAAAATTAAAAAAAGCTTTTGAATAAGCTTTAAAGTCGAAAAAATCATCAAACATCATGTTTTTAACAATAAAAGGCCGCGGTGTTATACGTGCATCCCGAACAACTTGTGTCCAACCCTCAGGTGTATAAATTGGTACATACTTGGCTTTTTTTTCTATTTTGGAGTGAATAGAGTCGCACTCCATTTCAGTATGTCCAGTCTCAAAAAACCGATGATCAATTGTTTTTAACGATGGATGATTCGTAAGAAGTTTGGCACTCATAGCTGCGAATATAGAATTTTTTTGTTGGCCACCGCATCCGTCAGACATCATACGAAAAACAACAATTTCAGTGTGGGAAATAATAAAATCGTATACACAAGAAGCAATCTCATTTGCCCCGCTTTTGCCCTGTGTCTCATCCCAAAGATAGCACCTCACATCCTGATTTCCTAAATTATAAATTGTGAGGTTGTACACTGCAAGCTTTCGTAAGTAAAAAATTTGTCCCGCGGGTCCCTTTGGTGTAGTAAGTACTGACTGCAGATCAAAATTAAAACATAACACTTTAGAATTTTCTTTTGCCATAGCCTGGTCCTCGTCAGGAGCCTTTCTAGCAGCATCCTTTTTGTCCAGATGTTTTTTGTACGGAGTTATAACAATGAGTATATTGGAAAACTGTTATTTTTAAAAAAATAATACAGATATTTCGACGAGTTAAAACCACGAATGTTGCACATTCACTATTTTGGAGTTGTAAAACTAATTAGGTTACAATGCCAAAAACACGAATATGGTACGTTCGTTGTTTTGGCATGGAAACAAAACTGAAATCCGCACATTCATGAAACAATCATCAAGTCGTGGTGGGGTTATAACTTTACCAGCACATTCGAGCTTTTGGCAGTGAAAATAATCGGTATAACTTCACTTTAGCGGCAGTTGTCGAAAATTGATAAAATTTTGGGGGTTAATAAAACTAGACTTGCTGAACTCAAATATGTTAAAATTACTTGGCGCTCTCATTTAATAAGCGTAAAAATTCAATATAAAAGTTCCGTTTGACAGTTAGGTTAGGTTTTTTAATTAGAATTTTCTCATGTTAGGATGGCTAAATTATCTGTGTAAAGTGTACAAATATGATTATAAGGCATAAATGAAACTATATTTGTATTGATTTTGTGTTAAAATAAGCTTAAAATAACGTAAATCTTATAACATACCCAAGTACACAACTGTCATTTTTTGCCGTCTTGACTTACTTTTTCCACCTTTCTTGACCTTTCTGAGATAGTAAGGTGGACTCATTTAGATCTATAAGGATCAGATCAGTTTCAGTTGGAACTAAAATTTTAATTTTAAGCGACTCTTAATTTATTTTTTTAACAAATAACTTTTAATTTGAGAGTAGTAGTTAATAATGCTGGTTGATTAACCTTATTTGACTCTCTTGAATTTCTGTGAAAAAACACTCATGAAACGTCATTTTCACAGACGTCATTTACTAAAATGAGATTAATTGGAATGCCTGAAGCGGCATTTTAAACATTTTATACACACAAACACATACGAAGATAATCAATGTATTTATGGCGAAAAAAAAGTTGGTGGCAACACACATAAGTTTAAAAATTAAATAGTGTACAGCTGCACATCATCTTATTCCAAATTTGTTTTATTGTAGCATTCCCCATTAATCTGCGTTAAAAACAAACCCTAACCAACCTCTAAAGCTGACCCTCTGACCTCTGACGAAAGTAAACAGAATGCCTATGGAAGAATAGTGTTGCGCACAGCTGCACGCCATCTTATTCGTTACTTATTTTATTTTAGCGTTCCCCATTATTTATCTAAGAAAAAAAACTTTTACCGACCTCTAATCTGACCCTCTGAAGAAAGTAAACACACTGAGCAGAAATAAGATGACGTGCGCAAAACTATTCCCTCAACATTCTGTTTATTTTCGTCAGAGGGTCAGGTTAGGGGTCGGTAAAAGTTTTTTTTTTAAAGATGAATAATGGGTAACGCTAAAATAAATCAAGTTACAAATAAGACCTCGTGCGCAACACTTTTTCATCGACATTCTGTTTATTTTTGTCAGAGGGTCAGGTTACAGGTCGGTAAAAGTTTTTTTTTAAAGATGAATGATGGGGAACGCTAGAATAAAACGAGTTACGAATAAGATGACGTGCGGAACATTATTCCATCGACATTCTGTTTATTTTCGTCAGAGGGTAAGGTTAGAGGTCGGTAAAAGTTTTTTTTTAAGCTGAATAATATGGAACGCTAAAATAAAACAAGTTACGAATAAGATGACGTGCGCAACACTATTTCATCGGCATTCTGTTTATTTTCGTCAGAGATTCAGGTTAGATGTCTGTAAAAGTTTTATTTTAATGCTGAATAATGGGGAACGCTAAAATAAAATAAGTCATGAATAAGATGACGTGCGCAACACTATTTCTGGGCAGTGTGTTTACTTTCATCAAAGGGTTAGGTTAGAGGTCGTTAAAAGTTTTTTTTTTTTGAAGCTGAATAATGGGGAACGCGAAAATGAAACAAGTAACGAATAAGATGTGCCTAACACTATTACATCGACATTCTGTTTATTTTCGTCAGAGAGGCAGGTTAGAGGTTGGTAAAGGTTTTTTTTTTAAAGACGAATAATGGGGAACGCTAAAATAAAACAAGTTACGAATAAGATGACGTGCGCAACACTATTTCTGGTCAGTGTGTTTACTTTCATCAGAGGGTCAGGTTAGAGGTCGTTAAAAGTTTTTTCTTTTAAGCTGAATAATGGGGAACGTTAAAATAATACAAGTTACGAATAAGATGACGTGCGCAACACTATTTCATCGACATTCTGTTTATTTTCGTCAGAGATTCAGGTTAGATGTCTGTAAAAGTTTTATTTTAATGCTGAATTATGGGGAACGCTAAAATAAAATAAGTCATGAATAAGATGACGTGTGTAACACTATTTCTGGGCAGTGTGTTTACTTTCATCAAAGGGTTAGGTTAGAGGTCGTTAAAAGTTTTTTTTTTTAGAAGCTGAATAATGGGGAACGCGAAAATAAAACAAGTAACGAATAAGATGTGCCTAACACTATTACATCGACATTCTGTTTATTTTCGTCAGAAAGGCAGGTTAGAGGTTGGTAAAGTTTTTTTTTAAAGACGAATAATGGGGAACGCTAAAATAAAACAAGTTACGAATAAGATGACATGCGCAACACTATTTCTGGTCAGTGTGTTTACTTTCATCAGAGGGTTAGGTTAGAGGTTAGAGGTCGTAAAATTTTTTTTTTTAAGCTGAATAATGGGGAACGCTAAAATAATACAAGTTACAAATAAGATCTCGTGCGCAACACTATTTCATCGGCATTCTGTTTATTTTCGTCAGAGATTCAGGTTAGATGTCTGTAAAAGTTTTATTTTAATGCTGAATTATGGGGAACGCTAAAATAAAATAAGTCATGAATAAGATGACGTGTGTAACACTATTTCTGGGCAGTGTGTTTACTTTCATTAAAGGGTTAGGTTAGAGGTCGTTAAAAGTTTTTTTTTTTAGAAGCTGAATAATGGGGAACGCTAAAATAAAACGAGTTACGAATAAGATGACGTGCGCAACACTATTCCATCGACTTTCTGATTATTTTCATCAGAGGATTAGTTTAGAGATCGGTAAAAGTTTTTTTTTTAAAGATGAATAATGGGGATCGCTAAAATAAAACAAGTTACGAATAAGATGACGTGCGCAACACTATTCCATCGACATTTTGTTTATTTTCGTCAGAGGGTCAGGTTAAGGGTCGGTAAAAGTTTTTTTTTAAAGATGAATGATGGGGAACGCTAGAATAAAACGAGTTACGAATAAGATGACGTGCGCAACACTATTCCATCGACATTCTGTTTATTTTCGTCAGAGAGTCAGGTTAGATGTCTGTAAAAGTTTTATTTTAATGCTGAATAATGGGGAACGCTAAAATAAAATAAGTTACGAATTTGGAATAAGATGATGTGCAGCTGTACACTATTTAATTTTTAAACTAATGTGTGTGGCCACCAATTTTTTTTCGCCATAAATATATTGATTATCTTCGTATGTGTTTGTGTGTATAAAATGTTTAAAATGCCGCTTCAGGCATTCCAATTAATCTCATACTAGTAAATGACGTCTGTGAAAATGACGTTTCATGGGTGTTTTTTTCACAAAGATTCAAGAGAGTCAAATAAGGTTAATCAACCAGCATTATTAACTACCACTCTCAAATTACAAGTTATTTGTTAAAAAAATAAATTAAGGGTCCCTTAAAATTAAAATTTTAGTTCCAACTGAAACTGATCTGATCCTTATAGATCTAAATGAGTCCACCTTACTATCTCAGAAAGGTCAAGAAAGGTGGAAAAAGTAAGTCAAGACGGCAAAAAATTACAGTTGTGTACTTGGGTATGTTATAAGATTTACGTTATTTTAAGCTTATTTTAACACAAATCAATACAAATATAGTTTCATTTATGCCTTATAATCATATTTGTACACTTTACACAGATAATTTAGCCATCCTAACATGAGAAAATTCTAATTAAAAAACCTAACCTAACTGTCAAACGGAACTTTTATATTGAATTTTTACGCTTATTAAATGAGAGCGCCAAGTATAGTTCATTTCAAGATATTATGCGGATTTCGGGTTTTATGGCCTATTAAGCTTAAGCACAGCCCCTCCTACACTAATGAGGACTTGATTATTGGCACGGTGTTAGTAGCACAGAACCGAATTCAAGAAATATTTTATCCACAATAACTTGTTTGTATTATTTGAGTTTCCCTGTGACAATGTACTAAACATCTGTATAATTTACAGTTAAGTAATTTATTATAAATACGGTCCTGATGTTATTGCCCTGTTGATGTAAACAGAAGGTGTGAACAGGTCAATTCTAAGAAGTACCCTCCCTAAGCTGATAACAGTTAATTAGCCATAAAACCCGAAATCCGCATAATATCTTGAAATGAACTATAATTTTATCAATTTTCGACAACTGCCGCTAAAGTGA
This sequence comes from Elmis aenea, assembly GCA_947652605.1. Lineage (NCBI taxonomy): Eukaryota > Metazoa > Arthropoda > Insecta > Coleoptera > Elmidae > Elmis > Elmis aenea. The sequence goes on from OX393577.1 coordinate 39,634,489, forward strand.
AGTAGTTCCAAATAATCAACACCAACGGTGTTGCTAGTGTACATAGGCGAAAAACGGCAATTTTGCACATTCGCGGTTTTGGCATTGGACCGACGATTTGTTTTTGCCATTTTTAACAATTGTTTCAAAAAAGTGCCAACTGTTATACATTATCGAATTCAGAATAAACTGCTCTACAAATTGGTGTTAAAATCAGATATAGCGTCCATAAGAAAAAATTGACCAGATGATGGTTTTAAAAAAACGAAACGTCGCACGGAAAATATAATTGGGGAATTTAATTCCTTGCTAAAAGTTGCCATGAAAATAGTTTTACAAAAATGAAATTTGACATATAATGAAAAAGTTACGGGCAAAGAACAAAAATCCACTTTTTTACTTTTTTCCCTATATCTCAAAAACTAAAAGAGCTAGATAAGTTCTGTTTGCATCAAATTATTAAGCACCTGAATATACAAGTTTGCCCCAATTTAACCGAAGTCATAACTCTTACCGTTTACGAGATCCCCATAGTGGCCCGCGAAAAACGAGAACCCTGTATTAGTGTACGGAATATCGTTAGACCTAAAATAAAGAAATAACTCTACCCATTTGTTTTCTGTTGCGATTTTTGCCGACGTCCAACAATACATTTTTTCCTTAACAATGTATTTTTTTAAAATGACACCTCGTTAAAAAGACCGTTTTCGGAAATATTATTATTCGGTAAGTGTTGACTAATGTGATCGAATGATTTTTGCACATCGTCCCAAACAAGTTCTTTTATTAAGGTAACCCAATGAAAATGTTCAATTTCATTGAATTGTACCCTCCACTCTTCTAAATAATCTAAGCAATTGCTGTAAAACTTTTTGACATGTTTTATAAAATCTGAACGATTTATTGTGCCTTGCTCTTTTAATTGAGTTTTACTATTACGAACGCTTAATGGAAGGAAATTACTTTCTAGTCTTTATCGACATTGAAATTTTAAATTATTAATTTCGTTGGCTACTTCGGTTAATGAAATTTTGTCGCCTTCAATAAATTTTAAAGCATTTTGGAAACAGCTGCTTGATTCTGTACAAACTCTAACCAAATTTTTGAAGAGTCACTTTGAAAAAACTGTTCTAAAATTCTAGGACATTTATCCTGCAATAAAAAGACTTCAAAGGTTCGTATATTTTTAAAATTCGTTCAACCGCAGGCAAAAGAGCTAACCAGCGAGTTTTACTATATCCTAATCTTTTTTGATGCTATACTGGGTGATTCAGTTTGACTGTCGCACCCCTATAACTTTTTAATTATTGAAAATAACCCCAACAAACCTTAAATTTTTGGAAACGGCGACTAATTCTCTATTAAGTGATGTGCATTTGTTATCTCTACGATGACGTATGTCAAATCCGCGATAGGCAACTGTTTTTTTTTTTTTATTACATGGTATACATGTTTTTGTTGATTCAGATAGAGAATTTAATTCTGAATCCGTCCATGTATTAAAAAAGTATGCGTACATAAGAAATTTTTTGAGAAAAATCAGTTCAAAGTTTATTCAAATTATAGCAAACAGTCTATTTACAACAACAAAAAACGATCAAATCTTAAAAATTATACTACAACTATCAATGGAATTGTATTAAAAATTAATTTTTAATAAAAATAAAAACAAATAATAAACGTTGACATAAAAAAATTAGACTCTAATTTCAATCAAGCAGTTACAAATAAAGAACAACTGTTTGGAATGTGATTACATTAAAGCCTAATTTTTTATGTCGACGTTTATTATTTGTTTTTATTTTTATTAAAAATTAATTTTTAATACACTTCTATTTACAGTTATAGTATAATTTTTAAAATTTGATAATTTTTTGTTTTGTTAAATAGACTGTTTTCTGTGATTTGAATAAACTTTGAACTGATTTTTCTCGAAAAATTTCTTATGTATGCATACTGTTTTAATACATGGTCGGATTTAGATTTAAATTCTCTATCCGAATCAACAAAAACATGTATACCATGTAATTTAAAAAAAAAATCAGTTGCCTATCGTGGATTTGACACACGTCATCGTAGATATAACAAATGCACATCACTTAATAGAGAATTTATCGCCGTTTCCAAAAATATAAGGTTTGTTGGGGTTATTTTCAATAATTAAAAAGTTATAGGGGTGCGATAGTCAAACTGAATCACCCGGTATATAAAAGTATGAATATATTTTAACAATAAATTTTCTACATCAACGGGTAATAAGTCGGCTGCTATTTGAATTGCGTTGTGCATTATGTGCGCTGCACAACCAACACCAATAATTTTTTGATTGATAATTGTTTAATTTTAAAAAAATATTATTGGTACCTCTTCTCGCTTTTTCTCCAAAATTTGCATTGGTGTTGTCTGCACAATACGCAATAATTTTATTTTTTCCAAAATATTACTTATAGAATTAAAAATTATTTGTGAGGTTTCTCCAGGCTATGACAAAATCTAAAAGTCTAATTTTAATTCCTATTTCCAAATAAAAAAATCGAGCAATGGTTGGAAACAATTTAATGTCCTTATGGTTAGACGCGTCAGAGCTTTGTCCAAGTCTTTGGTAAATACTGAAAACGCATACGGCGAAAGCACGTTACACACAATTGCCTCGGTTTTTGTTCTTGCACAGGCAAATTTTTTATCAAACAACGTTTTCATAAGGTGTGATGTACAATCTATCGACCTGAAGCTGTGATTGTGATTAATAGTATGGAAGGACAAAAGCCCTTCCGCCAATGCTAACTGCTTTTCTTCGTCTCCATAACTTGTTTTTCGAAAAAAAGTCCTGTATTTTTGACGAAGAAGCAGCAATATTTAAACATCTTCTATGCTTCTGTGTCTCCAAATGTTTTGAAATATCGTTCTTCCCGCCGTGTGAAATAGAAAATTCACCATTACATTTCTCATACCTTACGATGTGATTAGTTTTGGTTTTTTTAATAAATGGAAATTCTCTTCTTAAATCATCGTTAAATTTGCATTCTCTTTTATTGCTCATTTTGACATTTACGTATTTTGCTTTTGCAGAATAACTAATAAGAATGTTTAATAACCAGTGTGTTTGATATTGGTAAATGAGCAATTACACTCGTTAAAAGCCCGCCACTCACGATACAACGCAGCTGTACAATTGTGTTGGATGCGACGAAATTGAAATGTCTTTGATCGTGTTTGGGCGCGATTCAGCAAGATTGGACCGATTTGGACGGCAGACAAACAAGTCTGCTGCTGCAGTACGATCGCATCCAACACAATTATTGTACAGCGGCGTTGAATCATAAAAGGCGGTCTTTTAGATCGAGGTTTATGTTATGCGTATATTTTAATTTTTTTGCTGTAAAATGGTAAAAAGTATATTCTTTCCAAATAGCGGGACTTTTGTAAAACTCCGGGACGCGGTACAAATTGTCAAAAGTCGGGACTGTCCCGCCAAAAGCGGGACGTATGGTCACCTTAGTTTAGGATATTCTCTCGTACGTAATATATTCCATAGTTTTTTGAGGTCTACTTTGTCGAAGGCTTTTTCATAGTCAATGAACACCAATGCGTTTGTAAATTATATTCGCTTCGTTTTTCGAGTATAAGTTTTAACGTGAACACATCGTGAGTGCAACTTCTACCTTTTCTAAACCCGGCTTTCATCCTCTAAAATTAATGTATTAGAGATGTTGGAAAGCCTTTTATTTATTATTTTTCCATAGATTTTATATGCTGTATTTAATAGGCTTATGCCTCTATAGTTCTCACATCGGTTCCTTTCCCTTTTTTTTAAAATATATGTTATGTAACAACGAACTTAGTAGACTGTATATAATTATCGAGAATTCGCGTAATTAATCAAACAAGAAACTCATTTTTTGTGCGATCGTACTAGAAACAGCTGTTTGACGGACGCGTTAGCAGCCATAAACTACTGCATTACCGGCGTTATCCTTAGCAACGGCCTAAAAAGTAACATTTCAGGCCGTTACCCTTAGCAACGGCCTGAAAAGTAACTTTTTCGGACTCTACAGCGTAAATTTGCATTAAAGCTAACAGCATACGCCGTCATCTGTCAGTGACAGAATGTCGCGTAGTTTCTAACCTATATTTTTGAAAAATACTAAAAATTTAAATTGTTTTTAATTCTATCGCACAAAAAATGTAATATGCACCTCGGCCAAAACGTACTTTTTGGCCTTGATACATAAATAACTATTACATAACTCATTTTATTTCTATTATGTAACTGTAAACATAACATCATATCCATAACAACAGCATACTATATAAATATTAATGTAGATAACTAAGATCTCAACATGCCGCCGCTCTTGAAATATCAAATTTTCAAAATAAATTCTCTTTATCAATTGGCAAAAGGCATAGCTTGCTTATAGGCCTCTTCAGTAATCCCGAACTTGTTCTTAAGGTAACTGTTCTTGTAATATCGTCTTTTCCTGGGTGCAATTCGACAACACGCCCAGTTTTCCATAAACGGGATGGAGTATTTTCATCGCTGATTATAACCAAACTATCTTTAGAAATTTCACTTCCTCTTGAAACTTTCCATTTATTTCGAACTTGTAATTGTTGCAAGTATTCCTTCCATTGTTTCCAAAAATGCTGTTGAATTTGTGTAATTCTCTGCCAACGTGTAAGTCAGTTCATTTTAACTTCTTCTACATTCACTTCTGGTAAGGCTCTAGGATTCGTACCCAGTAAAAAATGACCTGGTGTTAAAAATTCCAAATCATTTGGATCGCTTGATAATGGAGTTATTGGTCGTGAATTGAGAATAGATTCTACCCTATAAGCAATGTAGTCAATTCTATAAACGTTAAGTTAGCAGATCTAGCTATTTTATATATGTGACGCTTAAAACACTTTACAGCAGCCTCCCATAATCCACCGAGGTATGGCGATTTTGGAGGGTTAAAATGAAACCGTATATGCCTTTTAAGTAACTCTTTTTTCAAAAAATAACCACTGATTATCTGTTTGCAAAACTTTCAAAATTTCTTTAAGCTCATTTGAGGCACCAACAAAGTTGGTCCCGTTGTCACAATATACATCAGAAGGCAAGCCACTCCGTGCTGAAAATCTTTTAAAGGCATTTATGCCCGGTTTCTCCGTCATATCTCAAGATCGAACTTATATAAGACCGCCTTATATTTAAGACCGTCCCAAGATAACGATGCGTTGCACAGAAAACATATTCCGAAATTTGTAAGACATCTCAGCAGTGGCGTGCGGTCCATGGATGCGTTGGATGCGGCGCATCCCCTAAAATTCTCGTCAAGAATATTTTTTTTCCGTATCATATTTGAATTTCGTGTAGCTTTATTTCGCTTTGATTTTATTTTTTGTTACGTGAAAATTTTATTTATTATACAGGGTGAGTCATTAGTGGCGGATCGGTCGATTGTGGCTAAACGGTTTGAGATAAAAAGTTGATTCAAACGGCAGTCCATACAGTTTTTTCTTCCGAACACGATAAAAATATTTTTAAATATACAGGGTGAGTCACCTCTCTGGAACCAATAGCAACTTTTATATTTCAAATACAACACCCCATTTTTTATTTCATATTCTTGACCGCCTTCATTTTAGCTTTACATCGATATAAAATAGTACAGGTTTTTATGCGGCCTTGTCACTAAAAAAAAATTATTTTCAAAATATTTCAAGGTTTTAAGTCTTTATTAAAAAAAATCTCCTGAAGCCATTTTTCGAAGCACAGAGTTGTAATTTGGTAAGGACATGCATAAAACATTGTTCTATTAGCTCGATACGAAAAAGTTTGAATCACGCATAAATAGGTGGCAACTTTTCTGATTTTCAAATGCTCGTAATTCAATTTTTTCAAATTCAAACCCCTGTATTTTCTTATGTCATCGAATTTGTCTTTAAGAGAGCTTCATTTTTTGTTAAGTATGTCCTATACCCAAAACTCGTACTTTTCGAGATATTCGACTTTTTTTCTTCTAATCGTTATTAAAGCAAATAGGATGCCGTGGAAATCGAAAAAGCTGACTGTTCACTTCACTAACATCAAAAACTTGTTATTTAATTCTTGAATTATAGCATTTCCACAATTAATTTCACTTTACAAGAGCAAATTGATATGGTTTATTGCTTGAGAGAAGGCGAAAGAAATCCTTTGCTGGCGGCAAGGATTTACGCACATTTTGATTAATATGTACTTATAGGCTAACTAGTTTATTCAATTTCATGTAGCAATGATTTTTTTATGTTCTATTATTTTATTTACAAAATTTATTTCATTTTTTTTTGTGGTTTCAACAAATAATTTTTCTTTCATTTTCCATTTTTCTTCGCGCTACCTTTAAGTTTTAGAAACACTAGTAAAGTTCATAACAATAATAAAATTGATTTGATTGCCAATTTATTTATTGATTATAAGTGAATCCACAATACTAAGTATCTACCTACTATTAGTAATTAAATACACGAAACAGTGAATAAACCATGTCAAATAGTGAAGTGAACAGTCAGCTTTTTTGATTTCCACGGCATCCTATTTGCTTTAATAACGATTAGAGAAAAAAAAAGTCGAATATCTCGAAAAGTACGAGTTTTGGGTATAGGACATACTTAACAAAAAATGAAGCTCTCTTAAAGACAAATTCGATGACATAAGAAAATACAGGGGTTTGCATTTGAAAAAATTGAATTACGAGCATTTGAAAATCAGAAAAGTTGCCACCTATTTATGAACACCCCGTATGCGTGATTCAAACTTTTTCGTATCGAGCTAATAGAGCAATGTTTTATGCATGTCCTTACTAAATTACAACTCTGTGCTTCGAAAAATGGCTTCAGGAGATTTTTTTTAATAAAGACTTAAAACCTTGAAATATTTTGAAAATTATTTTTCTTTAGTGACAAGGCCGCATAAGAACCTGTACTATTTTATATCGATGCAAAGCTAAAATGAAGGCGGTCAAGAATATGAAATAAAAAATGGGGTGTTGTATTTGAAATATAAAAGTTGCTATTGGTTCCAGAGAGGTGACTCACCCTGTATATTTAAAAATATTTTTATCGTGTTCGGAAGAAAAAAGTGTATGAACTGCCGTTTGAATCAACTTTTTATCTCAAACCGTTTAGCCACAATCGACCGATCCGCCACTAATGACTCACCCTGTATACGATGTTTTGCCTGCTCGAAAATTTGCGTTATATAATCGACATCCAGCGAGCGGCTGACTAAATGTGTGCGATGCACAGCGCTAGCGATTGTGAGCCCGACTGAGGGATGCGTTTCTGATTGTGGATTCGAAATTTGCGTTCTTGGCGCATGCGCACTGCGATGCAGTCCCTAGTCTATTGCCCGCATCGTTGGTTTATTTAACAACTACAGGAAGCGATTACTCTCATGGTTCCTCTGTGTGGGGCAACTGTTATATGGTAGGGCAGCCGCACTCGATTGATATTACCGCACGCTACAAAATAATCATTTCCGTTGTAAATTGATTTTTGTTTACTTTCTTTAAATCAAGCTTCTTCTATTTAAATAAGCTTAACTCTATTTTTAGTGCACTGTTTCGCTACTTAGAATTTTGATTATTATTTAATACGACCCATAATATGGATGAAACTGTGGTTAATAATAATTGCAAATTTTGATTGAAAATTTAAATAATATGAAAAGAATTTTCCGGATTTTCTATTATAATCACTTCAGCCAACTTATAGAAAATACTTTGATTTTATGAAGTTAAAAAGTCAATTAGTTTACTTGTACTCGACTCCCGACTTTCATTTAAAATCTATAAATTGCATAAAAGAATTAATTGTGAAAGATGAGCTAAAAGATGTTTTCACAGAAGTATTTAAATTAATACAATTAATTTGCACTATACCTTCCACGAGCGCATCGGCTGAACGATCGTTTTCGACAATGAAAAGAAAAAAACATTCACCAGAAGCAGCCAAAATGACGATAGACTGTCTGCTCTCGCTATAATATTGAAAAAAAATTGTTGCTAAATATGAAAAATGAAAAAAGATTGTATGACGTTGCTATAGACGAATTTTGTAAAAAAGATCATAGAATAAAATTAATTTAAAAAAAAAATAATTGTTCGTTTTTTTGGACAGCATCCCCTGGTTGAAAAGTTACCGCACGCCACTGCATCTCAGCTAAGTTAGAACTCGGTTTGGCAACGTTGCAAGAAGTCGGCATATTTTAGCGGCAGATTTGAATGGCAAATTTTCATTGGCCATTCACATCACAGCTGTTAAAACGGCTCCCTGTAAGTGGCATCTTGTTGTTGCTGTTAGTCTAACATAAAGTTACAGTTCGGGGTTTATTTCTTTTATTTTAGGTTTGTTCCTACAAGCAGTTTAAGACTGATTTCTTACTAGTTCATGAACCGTTTTATTCGCATGCGTGAACTATGTACTAATACACGTATCGCCAAGAATTAGCGGGTGTTGGAACGCTTTTACGACTGGCCTAACTGTAAGGTGACCAATTATTTTTAGTGAAAAAGGAGTACGAATGGAATTCCATTGGATATGGTGATTGGTATTGCGACAAAACAAAAAAAATCTGGAGTGGTCTCCACTCGATTATCCCATATTAGAATTTAATCATAAATTTTGTAATTGGTATTAGTATTTATTTGCCATATATATCATAATGGAACTATTTATATGTGCACTAAGGAACACCAAAGTTCCAGCGCGTGCAAGCAAGTTATTTCATAAAAAATAAAAATAATGTAGACGAACCTAACAGCTAAATATTTTTTGAATAATATAAAAAATTAATACTGATTCTAATAACACAAAAAATATTTAAAAAAACTCTTAAATCTTAAAATCATATTTTTCCGTTGTATGAATCTTTTTGCATAATGCTGAATCTTCTTCCAATAGCGCACACATGTCAGAACAACTTACATCCCGCAAGTTTAACTTTACTGTTAACACAGAGGCTAGTGTCTTTACTGATAATTGCGATTTTTCACTGCTCCAGTAATCATTAGCAATGGAGAATACCCTCTCCACAGCAGCATTAGTGCCGGGGCAACATAGGGCATATTCAACCACTAATTTTAGATTATCGTGGGGAATATGTTCTTGTTTAAAATGAGAAAAGATTTCTATCCACCTTCTGTCCACACTGACTTTTTCATCTACCCATTTCGTCAGTCTTTCGTCGTTTAAAAATAAATTTACCCTTCGTATTTCTTCGAAAAAAAAATTGTCATCAATGACAGAATCCTTCAATTGTTTCATTAAAAATTTAACTGTAGAAGAAACATCTTCCCATTCTATTTTGCACTTTAAGAGAGTCCACTGGAAGCAATTTAATTCAGCGAAGTTGGTTGACCATTCCTCAACATATTGAAAGCAAATTTTATAAAAATTTCTAACTTTATTTAGAAATTTATCTGTAATCCCAGGATTGGATTCCTCCAAAATTGTTAATTTACTTTTTAAAACTAGAGGTACGAACCAATCGTCAAATCTCGCTTTATATTTCAAAATAAAATCATTTAAAATATTGCCAACTTCTGCAGCTGAAATATTATCAGACTCAATTTCTTGGGTAGTTTTGTGAAAAAATGATGCCTGGCTGTGAACAAAATAGAGCATAAGTTCAGACGATTCATTAAGAAAGAATGCTTTCAGAAGGGTAGGGCATTTCTCCAAACTCAAAAAATATGAGCGAAGTGGCTCATATAATTGTAGAATGCGCTCTATTGCTGGAGTCAGAGCAAGCCATCTCACTTTTGAATAACCAAGAAGCTTTTTATATTCAATATCAGCCTCTTGACAAAATTGTTTAAGACTTGCTACACGAACTGTGAAACGACTAAAATATAAATATATGTTTGTAATTATGACCTCCACATCAATTGACATAGAACTAGAAGCTGTGTTAATGGCATTTGATAAAATGTGTGCATTGCAACCGATTCCAAATATATTTTTCTTGGTTAAATTTTTGAGTCTTGTGTGTACATTATTGATACCTCTCCGGTTACGTCCACCAAAATTCGTATTCGTGTTATCTGCCGATAATGCTACAATTTTAGAATTCAAATTATTTTCAGTAATAACACGAAACAAGTGGTTTGATAAAATTTCCGCAGTTTCTCCTTCAATCGATTCTAAATTTAAAATTTTATGACAAATGCCATTTTTAATATTGAAATATCTTACTAATATTGGGTATAATTTTATTTCTTTGTGGTTCGATGCATCTGATAAAATGGTTACAAATGATACAGTTTCCAAATCTTGTAATAGTTTTTGGTCGCAATATTCTTTAAAAACTCCAGTTATTATTGACTCGCATTTAGTTCTTGCACATGAAAATTTGGAATTATGAAATTTCTTTAATAATTTGGTAGTGCAGTCCATGCTTCTGAAACTCTGGTTATGGACAATAGTATGAAAAGCAAAAGTGCCCTCCATAATTGCTAATGTTTTTTCACTTGATCCAAAATTTGGAGATTTAAAAAATGTGGTTAGTTTGGACGTTGATGCCGATGCATCGAGAGATTTTTTATGTTTATTGGTATCGATATGCTTTGTTATTGCAGATCGTCCACCAACCGCAATAGAAAATTCTCCTCTGCAGATTGTACATTTTACCATAGAATCATCATTTTTTTGGTTTTCTATAATAAATGGAAACTCTTTTTTCAAAATTTCATTAAAATGATTTTTTCGTCTTTTTGAACCCTCCATATTTTTTTCTAAAATAGGTCTATTGTATTCGCACTAGTAAAATTTTTAAAACCCTCCACTGGCGTATCCGTTACTCATAATAGTAGGAAACCTACAAAATCGAAAATAATTCAAAATGTTATAGTTATAGCTTTTGTGCATAAATCGCGATTTACCTGCAATATTTATTTAATTTCAAACACATTATTGTTAACTATTAAATAAGTTCGCAAAACGTAATATTGGTTTAAAATTTTAAAAAAATATCAATATTACATTTCACAAGCTCATTTGATATCTGAATTTGATCGGGTTTATAAAATTATACTTGCAACTTAAAAATGAAATAATAAATATCATTCAAAAATACGTACCGCCCGGAACCACTTTAACTTTAGTTAATTTAGACTATTTAGAGAGTAAACTGATTGACGGATACTACGTTTATGGTTTACAACTACAATATTTTCCGAGTGACATCTAGCGGATACTGTATTTTTATAGGCAGACTATTATTCCATTGAAAAAAACAACCTTGCACAGAATACTGTGTCTAAACCTAAACAATAATAGACGTGTAGGTGTCTGCTATACGTTAACTCGCAAAATGTTGACGTCTCGATAATTTAATATTAAGGGAGTACAAAGGAGTACAAAAGAATGCAAAGGAGTACTTTTGGAGTACGGTTTTTAGAAGGAGTACGGTGCATGAAAAAGCAGTACAAAACTCCCGAAAGGAGTACGGTTGGTCACCTTACTAACTGTAAATGACATTTGCGTCTATTGGGTTCATACAAATGTACGCATCGCTAGGGTAAACACCTTAATAATCTAGCAATCAGTGGCGTGAAGACCGACGCATAGCTAGCTGAGCTCACGTTAGTGATGAACAGCGCAGGCGTCTAAAAATCCTGGGAACAATTCATCTTTCAGTCCATGTACTGTTCTGATCGTCCGCAAACCGGTACACGAATTGATTTGAGATGTGTTGGAACGGATTACTGACCGTCCGGTAAACTATCAGAGATCTTGTTGGAACGCGATATTGATACTGCGCAAACTCAAACCGTTCAAATGGCATGTTGGAACAAACCTATTGTGTTGAAATGGCGGACAAAAAAAGAATAAATTATACCATGGAGGAAAAAAAAATATTTATCAGCTTCTATGAAGTCTCCTTTAGATAAGTGCTCTGCTGTAGCATACAACCGTAATGTGAGAAGTAATTGATTTATTGGACTTATTGAGTTATTTCTATAAATAAAATATATAGTTATTTGGCTAATATATTTGACCAAGGCTATACTTATGTAGGTGTGAACAAATACTTACAGATTATGTATTCAGGGTGTTTCATAATTGAATGCTGATCCTTAAGGGTGTTATTCCTTGGATGATTTTAAGAAAAAAAGTACCTACTAAATAGGTATAAAAACACATTTTTTTCAGCAAAAAATATTGTTCTGTTTCTACCAATGGCGTCCGTACTAACATGTCCTTGAATGTATTTACTTAATTATTAAAAATTTAAACTAAAGTGAACTGTACTCTTTTATTCTTCACGAGTACCTAATAGCCTTTTATTTTTTTACTCGAAAACCGTTCGTCGGACAAAAAAAGTCAAGAGGGCATTTTTACTAAGAGATAAAGCAAAATTTTATAAAAATAACATTTATTTTGAAAAAAAAACAGTGGCATATCATTTTTTTCATTAAAAATATTCAAGGACATGTTAGTACGGACGCCGATGGTAGAAAAAGAACAATTTTTTTTCTGAAAAAAATGTTTTTATGCCTAGTTAGTACCTACTAAAATTCAAAAAAATATCTAAAGTTGCATCAAAAATATTACGAAAAAACCGATATTTTTTTCAACTTTTAACACCCTGTATCTCAAAAATACGGCGGTTGCGGACTTGATATGACCTTTTTTTCTTAAAATCAACTAAGGAATAATACCCTTAAGGATCAGCATTCAATTATGAAACACCCTATATACTCCAATTGAGGCTCAATTTGATCTAAGATCACAATAACTGTCTCTTTTGTGAGGCGAAAACGCATAAAAAAACGATCGTCTTCGAAATCCATAAATGGATTTGCGCGAACAAATCGCCTTCGAGGAATTGGAGGAATTACAGGGTCGTACAAGTCATCATCTGCATCATCTATCATATTTATAAAGTCAATATCCATATTTAAACTTAAACCACAATTTAAACAAACATTTAACTACAAACAAAGCAAATACAAGATAATTTTAGGTTATGTACTCCAGCTCAAGTTCTAGTAAACAGCGACTCAAGATGTGAGCTCAGCTCAAGTCGAATATGTTCTTAAAAATTGCTTGATGCAACACTTTATAACGTTAAGGCGAACTTAAGATTCAGCTAGATCTTAAGATGTCTCGGAGAAACCGGGCATTAGAAATGCTTCGGAACTTAAGTCCTCTACTAGCTCAGTGTACAGCCTTTGTGCACATGCAAACAAACACGCAACTATAAGCTTTATATAGTTTTTTAGACTTTACCTTTTCTTTTACCAAAAATGGTCCGAAAAAATCAATGCCGACATTCGAGATTGGCCGAGAAATTTCAATTCTGCTAACAGGAAGATTTCCCATTTTTGGTTGTATAAAAGATGGATTTGACTTAAAACAAATTATGCATTTTCTAATAATATTTTGAATTGTACTTTTTGCATTAATAAACCAATAACGCGTTCTCAATGATGCAAGAGTAGTTTGCACCCCACCGTGTAGAGTTTTTATATGTTCTGCTTCTATTACTAACTTAAAAAATGTGTGCTTACTAGGTAATAAAATTTGATGCTTTTTTGAAAATTTTAATCGTGAATAATTTAAACGTCCTACTCTCAAGATGCCATCTTTATCTAAAAATGGATCTAGACATAATAAGTTAGATTTACGATCAATTTCATTATCACGAAATAAGGAAGAAATTTCAATAGCATAAGCTTCAAATTGAACAACCTTTATAAGCATTTTTTTCAGTATCATTAATTTCATTAATAGTAAGATCTCCATAAATACAAGAATTGTTAGATTTCATATTACGTTTATTGTTAGATTTAACTTTACAATTATAGATAAATCTTCTACAATATGTAGAAATTCGTAATAATTTATTAAAATTAGAAAATCTGGAAAAGATAAGATTTTCTTCGTAACCTTTGCTTATGTATGTTAAACTAACTTTACATTCTGGAACATTTTCAATACCAAATGTACGTGACTCTAAGTGACAACCACTTCTCATCAACCAACTTGGACCATTCCACCACAATTGGTTTTTTATTAACTGTGAAGGATATGAACCTCTAGACAAAATATCAGCTGCGTTTTCTTGACTAGGAACATGATACCAACCATCTTTATTAGACAGTAAATGAATTTCAACGATTCTATTCGCGACAAACGTTTTCCACCTACTGGGACAGGATTTATCCATGCTAAAACAATTGTGGAATCTGAATAATAAATTTTACGATTCACTTTAAGTCTTAAAGAATTTTCAACTTTTGACATTAGTTTACTCAACAACACAGCAGCACAAAGCTCTAAACGTGGTAAACTAACTGTTTTAATTAAGGCAATTCTAGATTTTGCACAAAGAAGATTACAACTTTTAACTATGTCACTATTAGTTAATGATTTCACATAAACACAAGCTCCGTAAGCCATCTCACTTGCATCAGCAAAGCCGTGAAGTTCATAAATTGCATCTTCTTCCGCTACGTGACGTGGAATTGAAATATCTGCTACTGAAGAAAGTTCTTGAACAAAATTTTTCCATCGTAGTTGCAAATCTTTAGGTAATTCATCATCCCAATTAAGAGACATTTTCCATGTCTTGCATAATTTTCTTTTCAGTCACTATAATTGGCCCTAATAGGATCAAACAAATGAGCTATACTAGCTAAAACAATACGTTTTGTAGACGCACTGTCACTACACGATAAATTAGATTCGTACTTAATAATATCATGATTAGGACTCCAATGAAGACCTAGCATCTTTAATTTTTCAGTTTCTTTACACTCTATCTTCATGTGCTTTTCATTACTTTCAAAATCTATTATTTCAGAATTATTTGAAGCCCATTTTCTCAGACAAAGACCTGCAGAATTAAATAAGCTTACCATTTCTTCTCTTAAATTCTTTAAAAAATTCTTATCACTTGCAGTTATCAAATCGTCCATGTAATAGTCATTTTCTATTACAGTTGCCAAAGCAGAATTATGACTTTGTACTGTACGTGCTAATTCTTTTAAACAGCGGGTGGCAACAAACGATGCAGGTTTGGTACCATAAGTTACCGTTTTTAATTTAAATATTTTTAAAGATTCTTTAGGATTAAACCTGTATAGAATTTTTTGATAATTGCAGTCTTCATCAGCAATAAGAAACTGACGATACATTTTAGTAACGTCTGCTGTCAAAACATATTTGTGACATCTAAAGCGCAACAATATATCAAACAATTCATCCTGTATAACAGGACCGCGCATTAAAATACTATTTAAGAATAAACCCGAACTACTCAAAGCGGAAGCGTCAAAAACTACGCGCACCTTTGTTGTTAAACTTTCTTGTTTATACACTGCATGATGCGGTATGAAATAACCACTTCTATCACTTACGTCATCAATGGAACCTATTTCTTCCATATGCCCTAAATTTAAGTATTCCTGTAAAAAAGTATCATATTCTTCCTTTGCATAAAGATTTTTTAACAGTTTATTTTCGAGATTATAATATCTCTTTTTAGCGATATCAAAAGAATTCCCTAAACTTAACGGATTTTGCTTCCATGGCAACTTAGTCACAAATCTACCTTCAGCATTTCTTTGTATTGTTTTTTCAAAGTGTTCTTCGCACAATCTTTCCTCGTCAGATTTTATTTTACAGTTGTCTATGTTTTCTACTTCCCAAAACTTTTCAATGCTTTTATGTATTTTATCTTCCCGTAATAAATTACAACTAGCTTGTTCAGTTGAATTATATGGCAACGAACCCGATATAATCCACCCAAAAAGACTGTTATATAAAATAAAATTTGAGTTTGGAAGTAATATTCGACCATCTTGCAACGCAGCATAAAAAATCTGAACTCCCAACAATAAGTCAATTTCAGCTGAATGATTAAAAAATGGATCAGCTAAAATTACCTGTTGTGGAATTTTTATATTGGTGGAATCAAAAGATTTTGCAGGAATATTGTGAGTTATTTTATCAACAACATAGAGATTTGCATTAACCTCCCAATTACATCTTTTTGATTGAATACTAAAAACTATTTTAGTTTTAGGATAAGCAAATGTTACAAATGGTATAATCTTTACCTTTTACTGCGTTATTACAATATGCAGCCTTACTACTACTTGATTTGTTTAATTTTACATCAGAATCTTTCATGTGCATCGTATCCAAAACCTGAAAACGATGGATCAAAAACTGTTTCAACTCTTCGTATGAGGGCATGTGATTTATTTTTTGCTTCGATTCCCATTCTCGACGGGCACTAAAGGAGAATTTAGACACAATTAAATAAATGAGCATATCATCCCAACTCTGAATAGGTCGCTCTAAAGTACATAAAGCTCTATAGTTTTGTGTTAACTATCCAATAAATTTTTTAACGCACATGTCGTTTCTTTCGTTATGATGGGTATCTCAAAAATAGCCTGTATATGTTTGTTGACAATAGTTTTAGGTTTTGTCCTCCCATATCTACTCTATATGATCTGGGTTCCAACTGTTCGAGTATCACTGCTGGTTTCCACTCTTCTGCCTTTCTCTCTAGGTGTAATTGTACTCGCACATCTTGGCCTACCATCAAGGGTAATCTCTCTTTAGCGTGTCGGTCATATTTTCCTTTCACACTATTCACTACTTTTAGTAATAGTCAATTGTAACTAGGTAATCTTTGTTATAGCTTAACAAATTCATTGGTCTTTCTGGAGTTTTATGTGTTACCGGATGTTGCTTTTGCTGTGCAAAATTTGTTTCTTGGCACATTATACACGAACCAACTTTTAGCTTGATGTCTTCCCTAATCTGGGGCCCAAATACAATATCATTAATTTGCTTTTCTGATACATGCTGATATAGCCAGATGGCTATCATGAATTCGTTTTAGAATTTCTTTCATTTCCTAGGTTTGATTACTCTAGGTGCTTTGAATAATATTCCATTTTGAACAGTTAACTTGTCTCTTTAATTCCAATATTCCTTCCTTTCTAATGGTGTTTTCTCTTTCTGTTCTGGCAAACCCATAGTAATGATGTCAATTAATTTTCTAAAACTTTGCTGGGATCTTATTTAAACAGGTCGTGGGCGTAAAACTTGGCCGACAAAATAAGTGAAATGACACACCATTTAAACACAAACTTCAATTTTAGGCAAATAAAACTACACGTATTGATTAGCAAGTAGGCTAACGTGTAGCCTATAACATCGGTGATATAACAAATAAATAATCTAATAACTCTTAATAGGTAATTTAACATAAACTTGACCACTGTCTTTCAAGTTATGCTGCTAACCTTGTCGCCTGAGTTCAAATGAGTGGGGACAGCCCCACGACCCACCCGCCAAAGGCTTTAGGTCAGATGAGATGAAGAAGAAATGACGATGAACATGATGTGAAGGAAGAGAAAGAAAAGAAATAGAGGTGAAGAGGGGGGGGAAGATTCCCCGAAACACTAGCGTGGCGGGGAAGGCCGCAGAACAACCCCCACCGGCCAAAGGCCCTTTATTTATAAACAAAAACATAAATGCAACACAATTGAGTACAAGAGGCATATAGCGCACCTGTGCAACAGGTGAGTATATAGCCAAAAAGTGTGGTAAATAGTACAAAATTAATATGGTTAATTTCATAAGAACATATATGTAAAACGGTCAGTAGTTGAATAACATGCATACTAAAACTCGTTTCAACAAGCACACACTCTTGCCACAGTGCGGCCAAGAGCAGCAAGCAGCATATCCGTGCGTGACATAACCAGACAACCCCACCAAAAGAAAATCCGACTCTAATGAAGACCATCGACTGGGCCACTCCGCACTAGTCGCACTAATCGTAGTCGTATACGAGGCCGACACATAACTTGTTAAATGCATTAACTAACGCACTCGAAGAGGCACTGTTGAACGTTAGAGCCCCAAGGTCGCCACCGCCGGAGGCGACCAAGAAGTTCCGAAACACTTCCCGCGCGTGCACACGCCTGTCGTCACAACACTCGAACAACACATGGGGCGGGCTGTCCCGGCCCCTGCCGCACACACATATGTCTTGCACCGGGCGTAGCCGGAACCTGTTGAAGTAGGCCCTGAAGTTGCCGTGACCAGTGATGACTTGCACGGTGGCTGGCTCCAGATTGTATAAAGCTGTGCCGACCCTGGGGAAGAGCTCGAACGTTGAGCGGCCCTGAGGACCCGCAGTCCAACTGTGCTGCCATGCTGACATGATTTGCTGATGGTACGCGCCATTGAGGGAGGAGGGCAACGGGCACTCAGTAGCCCCCTCCAAATTGGTCGCTTCTTTGGCTCTTCTATCCGCCTCCTCGTTGCCAGGGTAATCAGCATGAGCCCTGATCCAGCAGATTGACGTAGAGCCGGAGGCAATGATAGCGTTGTAAGTTAGAAGGGCGGTTGGGTCAGTAATGTCCCACTTGGTAATCGCCTGTAGGGAGACCATGGAGTCACTGTGGATCGCCACCTGCTCAACCCTGTCCTGCTGGTCCCTGGACCACATGGCAGCTTCTAAAATGGCTCTAAGCTCCGCCTGGAAGACGGTACATTTATCTGGAAGCCGGATCTGTTTGATGGTCTCGAAGGCTAGCTCGGTTCTTTCGACCACCACCGCAAAACCCACCTTATCATCTATCTTGGACCCATCAGTATAAATGTGAGTCCAAGCCCTGTCAGAACAATCGATGTTAACAATCTTCAACTTGCCACGCTTTGAGGGGTGTAGTTTGTCAGCCGTGGCCAATCCCACGTCATATAATCCCGTGTTAGCAGATTTGTGCTTCCACGCAAGAGCCATGGCCTTGTGGGCTAGTGGTGGAATGCCGGTGAAGATCTGCAAGGCATTGGTCGGCGTGGTCCTGTATGCTCTGGCAATGCTAAGCAGGAATGGTCTCTGGGCGGCATTAAGTTGCTTAGTCAATCGAGTATCTCTACCCCTTTCTCCCCAGACTTCAGCCCCGTAGAGCAGCATGGGCTGGATGGCTTGCTCGTAGATGAGTTTTCTCATTCTGGGTGAGATTCCCCAGTTCTTACCTGCAACCCAGATCATTTTGAGTCCAATACTGGCTGTTTTGGCTCTCATTCTTTTGGCGTGTTCAAGCCACAACAAGCCTGTATCCAATACTAGGCCGAGGTATGTTATGTTGGTTTTAAGTTGTACGATAGTCTCATGCATCTTAACTACCGGGTGTCTTAATAGTGTTCTTGCCGGAAAGAAGATGGCTTCGGTCTTATCCACATTATAAGCGAGCTTGTTTTGGTGGGCCCAGTCGTTGCAGCAGTTCCAAGCTCCAGTCCAGGCCTGTTCAATCAATTTGACTGACGGGGCAGAAATGATCAGGATCTGGTCGTCGGCGAACGCTTGTGCTTTGATCTCGGTGCGATTCACACGCAGAACCTCCATCATCTTGAACCAATCCTCCATCAACGTTAACCATATGATTGGCCCCAAACTAGAGCCTTGCGGGCAACCAACCTGCATGGTGCGGCTGTAGCCATCAACTTCAACGATCCTGTCCTGTAGAAAACTAGTAAGCAGTCTGCCTAAGTTCCCCCCTACTCCCAGACTCTTGAGGGTAGCGATGATCTTGGGGTGCCAAGCAGACCCGAAGGCGTTTTTAATGTCAAGAGTGACCGCTAGCGTATGTAGTCCGTTACTTTTAGCTGCTTTGATGTGGTCGACCACTCTACTGACAGCCTGAATGGTACTCCTGTCCCTCCTAAATCTGTACTGGTTATTACTCAGGGCGTGATGTTTCTCTAGAAAGTAGGTAAGCCTGCCAGAACAAAGTCGATCCAGAATCCTGCCCAACACCGGTAGGAGACAAATGGGTCGAGCGCCTCCTCCCGATTTAGGGACCCACACCAAGCCCGCTCTCTTCCAAGCTGTCGGGAAATAACCTTCCTGAAGACATTGGTTGAAAATGTTTAGTAGGCTAGTAATAAACTCCGTTGCTAGGTTGCCTGGGACTGCCGATGGAATGTTATCCGGACCAGAAGCCTTGTCTGTTCCCATGGAGCTAATGACGTGTTGCAACTCAGAAAGTTGGAAGGGAGCCTCCGCTGGACCGACCCAGTTTTTCTCAGCCATGAGTCTAACATTTAAATGGTGCCTATCTTCTGTCTCTCTTAGTTCCCTAGGAAAATGGGTGTCAAGTAAGTATTCCACCGTGTCCCCATAACCCGTGTCGTGTAAGTGCCATCCGATCTTTTAACTGTCTGAATCCCGCAAGCTCTACTAGTTTTTATTATCTTGTATGAGAGACCCCAAGGAGTCTGCTCCCTGTTCTTCGAGCAGTAGTCCCTGAATGACTTATCTTTAGTGTAAATAATGTTTTCCTTGTAGGCTCTTCTCATCTGATTATAATCTGCTCTGAGTGTGGCTCTCACGTCCGCGTTTCTCTCTCTCTGGTAACACTTCCTTGCTTTCCTAACGGCCTTTCTGATGGCGGTAAGCTCCTTAGACCACTATTTAAGCTTGTGGCTGGCTCTAAATTTCTTACGGGGGATGTGTAAGTCGCACGCGTTGATTATCAGGGCTTGCGTCCTGTCCACCTTCGAGTTAAGATCTACATTCCTATGGTTGACGAATGTACCGTGTAGAGTAATATACTCGTTAAGTTTTGGCCAATTGGCTCTACTGGTAACGTGCCATATTTTTCCTGAACCCTGACCCGGCTGGTATACGTCAGAAGTGTTAAAAGTAATATGTCGATGATCACGCCTGAGTACTGCTCTAGTCTAGACCGACTGTCCGCCACCTCGCACACATTTCCCCCCACTTCACCTTGTCTTGTTCCGATCACCACAACTGTCATCCTTTAGCTTTGGGGTATTTAATTAAATCCTTTTTAGCCTATATTCTTGTATATTGAGGTTGGTTGTCATATTAATGTCTTCAATTTCTTTATAACAGCTCGACTCATTTTCGGTAATATTGTATATTTTATAGTTTAGCTATTCCTTTGACTTAACTTAAGTAAAAGCTCTGGACAAGAGAACCGCCGCAATAAACATTTGCTTTCCGGGCTTATGTTTAATTGATAAATTGAATCTCTGTAGCCATAACATCATACGTTGTAAACGTCTCGGTGCTTTTAATTTTTTTTTTTTAATAGTCTTGTGTCACAGCGCTAATTTTAAAACAACGTAAAAAACGAAGCTACAAACAATTGTTGGTACATCCTTATGTTAATCACAGGTTACTAAATAACTTATTTTGTGATAAATTTACTCTACTACGGAATCATCCTCCGAAATTTTTAATTACTTTAGAATGAGTTGTGACAGTTTCGATAGACTGTTAAAATTTATTGGAGCTCAAATTACATATCAAAATACTTTAATGCGTAATGCGGTGCCACCAGAGGAAATACTGGCTGTAACACTAAGGTAAGACAAAATATTAACAACTAGAAGTGAAATAGTTTAATTGTATGAATATTTATTTTTTAAATAATACATTTTAAATTTAATGCAATGTTAGCAGTGTAGATAATTCCGAGGTGTCATCTTCCCATGAGGCTGTTGTCGCTGATGGAGTCTGTGGTGACGCAATATTTTGTCTGTTATATTCTGTAGTAAAGGCATGTGTGTTAGGAGCGGCGTGTTGTTCTTGTATGTCCACTCTTCCTGATTGCTGCACTCTTCTTATTACTCGCATCACTTCTGTTCGAGCAACAAATTTTTGATCGTCTGAAAATCTAGGAAATGCTGGAAGTAGTGAAAGGAGAAAATACTTGTCTTCATCAATATCATCCTCTTCGCGTTTTTGTTCTCGTAATATATCTAATAAAGACTCTTCATATGATGATGTATGTGCCCTTTTACGAGCCCTTGTTACACGAATATCGGCCACTTTCTAAGAAAGCCACTATTCTTGCAACAAGAAGGGTAGTTCGGACTCGCGGCTAGTTCAGACGAGAAGGGGTAGGTCCAAATTAGAAACAAACTTGTAGATATCAATAAGGGCGCCACACTATTTCTTCTATAAGGTTTCAAATAGTAAAATAAACCTAAGAAAGAAAATAAAAGAATTCGTAGGCTTGAACGATATATGCCTTTAATAATTGTAAATAATAATGACAAGTAATAATAAAACTTGGAAATAATATAATACAGGATATACTCCTTGTCTCAACAGACTTGAAAGGCCACACAAAAATAAAGCATTCGCTGAAGTTGAACGAAAAAGTACGTTTCTACGAAATAAGGTTGGTTCGGTTCCGGGGTTTGCAAGTACCTATTTAAAATACACAAATATGTACATAAAATAATGATAATACAATGAAGTTAATATAATCCAGTGGAAGAGCTCTCCTACCTAATATAAAACTTGCGGCACCAAAATCACCCAAAAATAACATAACCAAAGAAATACCTTGCAAACTAAGTACGGTACCTAGCTTATTAATCGTAAGGTACGAATAAAAAGAAATCGTGACAACGAAAGCCACTCAAAGATTGTTGAGAACGTAGGATACTATCATGGACGTAAGGTCCTGTTAACAACAATATAAGAACTGATTTAAATGTTAATAAATGACACTAGCAAAAATACAACGTAATGAACTAAACGTTAATACATAACGCCAAAGCAAAATAGTGAACTAACTGTAGTACGAGCTGAGGGCTCTACAATAGTTAACGTAAGATAATAAATGGTTAACGTAAGATAATAAATGGTTAACGTAAGATAATAAATGGTCAACGTAAAATCGAAACGTAGCAACGAATCAGAACGTAACTGATGGTTAAATATCTAAGCTTAGCTTTCGCTGAGAAGAAATTCTGTTGGAAACTCCACTGGTGGCTCCAAGATTAGCAGGAGGACCACAGAAGGACGTCAAAAACGGATCCAAACGACGTAAGATAAAGGCTGGACAAAAGCTTGACCCAAGCCTGACACCTGAAAATAAAGGTACGATAGCCTCACTTTCTCCACGTGGTACAAAGAAAAGTTTACCTGTGTTGGTGTTTATAACTGATCCAATAATTTTATCGGCAGGAACGAATTCGCACAAATGGCGTGACTCAAAGAGTCTGCACCCACCGTTAATTAACTAAAATATCCGTGGACAATTTACCACACCACAACAGGTGTCTTAAACAACCAACGTACGAGGTGGAAATGAAGTAAAATGGAAGCCAATCTATTTTTTTGACATACGAGGAAAATTGACTAGAACTACTGCCCATAGGAACAAACATTCAATAGGACAATGTTACCGTAACACCCTTAATTTATTCCACCAAACCGTTGGCGTTGAAGAAGCCGTTGGTGTTAAACAAGCCGGTGTTTCATCTGAATCACTTCCGTGTATTGTACTCCCTTCTAAAGGTTGTTCTTAGATTCCTCCATTTGTTTTGCAATTCCTTGCCTGTAGTAATAAAGAAAATTTAAATTACTTAATTTTTGATTTTCATGTTTTACGTATAGCTTAATATCAAAACTATTTTTTCCCAGATATTTGGGATCAGGAAACAGTTTCATGTCTACATTATGAGTTTCATCTAGGACACATAACAATACGAGAAATTGTTCAAGATACATGCAACCACATTTGGGATTGCTTATCACCTATCCATATGCCTCCATTGGATGGTGATGCTTGGCTTCAAAAAGCTAAATAATTTTATGAGCAAACACAGTTTCCAAATTGTATCGGAGCCATAGACGGCAAACATATAAGAATGCAAAAACCGAACTGTTCTGGATCAGAATTTTTCAATTACAAGAAAAATTTTTCAACTGTGTATTGGCTGTGACTGATTCTAATTACAATTTTATATCAATTGAAGTAGGGCTTATGGCTCTTCATGCGATTCTAATATATTTAAAGAGTCTACTTTTGGGAAACTACTCGAACAAAAGAAATTAAACATACCGGAAGCAAGATTGCTTCCAAATGATCATAATGGAATACCAATAAACTTTGTCCTTGTTGGCGACGAAGTTTTTGCATGTTCACAGCATGTACTTCGACCTTATCCCAACAAAAATTTAAGAGTTCCACAACGCATTTTCAAGTACAGGTTATCACGAGCCCGCAGGATGGTAGAATGCACTTTTGGGATATTTACCAACAAATGGAGAATATTTCATAGACCACTCGATACTAACCTTGAATTTTCTGATATTATAGTTAAATCGTGTTGCATTCTTCATAATTATGTACGACAACACGATGGGGTTCGTTTTAAGGATACTCTATACAGGGTGTGTAAAAATTGGCGGAAGCGCTACACGTGGCAATGTTCTTCGTAAAATTCTAAGTCGAAAATCTTAATACGAAAATGTTGTACCATGCTTGCCGTGTCTGCAAGAGGTCCTCAAAGTTTTGACATTCAGTCCTTTAATGAGCGTTATTATTTAATACTTGCAAATGAAAAAGCTGCAATTTGGAATAAAAATAAATTTCGAATAGTATTTTTTCCTAGATACTGTGTTCTTCCTTTCAAAAATTGGTGTTGAAAATATGTAAATCACTGATTTGAATGAAAATAATACATATGGCAACATTGTCATTAGCTGTCATCTCTGTTTTTCTCGTAATTATTTCTAGTTTGTGTTTTACGATACCCAAAAGTTTGCAGCTATGTTTACGAATTGAAGGCTTTCAGTTCGAATAAAAATTGTAAATACCTAAGTAAAAATTGCTGATAAAAAAATGTCCAAACGCAAATCAATGTATGCATTGTTGCCAATTTTTTTTTTCTTTAAATGGTTCCTGAGGCCATAGAAAGCATGGTACAACATTTTTGTATAATTAAGGGAGTACAATACACGGAAGTGATTCAGATGAAACACCGGCTTGTTTAACACCAACGGCTTCTTCAACGCCAACGGTTTGGTGGAATAAACTAAGGGCTCGTAAAAGGGCACATACATCATCATATGAAGAGTCTTTATTAGATATATTACGAGAACAAAAACGCGAAGAGGATGATATTGATGAAGACAAGTATTTTCTCCTTTCACTACTTCCAGCATTTCCTAGATTTTCAGACGATCAAAAATTTGTTGCTCGAACAGAAGTGATGCGAGTAATAAGAAGAGTGCAGCAATCAGGAAGAGTGGACATACAAGAACAACACGCCGCTCCTAACACACATGCCTTTACTACAGAATATAACAGACAAAATATTGCGTCACCACAGACTCCATCAGCGACAACAGCCTCATGGGAAGATGACACCTCGGAATTATCTGCACTGCTAACATTGCATTAAATTTAAAATGTATTATTTAAAAAATAAATATTCATACAATTAAACTATTTCACTTCTAGTTGTTAATATTTTGTCTTACCTTAGTGTTACAGCCAGTCTTTCCTCTGGTGGCACCGCATTACGCATTAAAGTATTTTGATATGTAATTTGAGCTCCAATAAATTTTAACAGTCTATCGAAACTGTCACAACTCATTCTAAAGTAATTAAAAATTTCGGAGGATGATTCCGTAGTAGAGTAAATTTATCACAAAATAAGTTATTTAGTAACCTGTGATTAACATAAGGATGTACCAACAATTGTTTGTAGCTTCGTTTTTTACGTTGTTTTAAAATTAGCGCTGTGACACAAGACTATTAAAAAAAAAAAATTAAAAGCACCGAGACGTTTACAACGTATGATGTTATGGCTACAGAGATTCAATTTATCAATTAAACATAAGCCCGGAAAGCAAATGTTTATTGCGGCGGTTCTCTTGTCCAGAGCTTTTACTTAAGTTAAGTCAAAGGAATAGCTAAACTATAAAATATACAATATTACCGAAAATGAGTCGAGCTGTTATAAAGAAATTGAAGACATTAATATGACAACCAACCTCAATATACAAGAATATAGGCTAAAAAGGATTTAATTAAATACCCCAAAGCTAAAGGATGACAGTTGTGGTGATCGGAACAAGACAAGGTGAAGTGGGGGGAAATGTGTGCGAGGTGGCGGACAGTCGGTCTAGACTAGAGCAGTACTCAGGCGTGATCATCGACATATTACTTTTAACACTTCTGACGTATACCAGCCGGGTCAGGGTTCAGGAAAAATATGGCACGTTACCAGTAGAGCCAATTGGCCAAAACTTAACGAGTATATTTATTACTCTACACGGTACATTCGTCAACCATAGGAATGTAGATCTTAACTCGAAGGTGGACAGGACGCAAGCCCTGATAATCAACGCGTGCGACTTACACATCCCCCGTAAGAAATTTAGAGCCAGCCACAAGCTTAAATAGTGGTCTAAGGAGCTTACCGCCATCAGAAAGGCCGTTAGGAAAGCAAGGAAGTGTTACCAGAGAGAGAGAAACGCGGACGTGAGAGCCACACTCAGAGCAGATTATAATCAGATGAGAAGAGCCTATAAGGAAAACATTATTTACACTAAAGATAAGTCATTCAGGGACTACTGCTCGAAGAACAGGGAGCAGACTCCTTGGGGTCTCTCATACAAGATAATAAAAACTAGTAGAGCTTGCGGGATTCAGACAGTTAAAAGATCGGATGGCACTTACACGACGGGTTATGGGGACACGGTGGAATACTTACTTGACACCCATTTTCCTAGGGAACTAAGAGAGACAGAAGATAGGCACCATTTAAATGTTAGACTCATGGCTGAGGAAAACTGGGTCGGTCCAGCGGAGGCTCCCTTCCAACTTTCTGATCATTTGCCAATTATTATTCATAACGTTTTGCTCTTGACAAGTATTGTACCCTGTTTTTCTGGAAATTCAAAGATTTTTTAAGATAAATTGGCAACGTCGCAAAAAAATGAAAAAAATAAAATACTGTCATATGGAGATTTTCTTGCTGAATTCGATTATGCAAAAATATACTGGGTGTTCAATTTAAAAAAAATACCTTTAGTGACGCCCCACTTTTATGAAACCTCCTGTATACTTGAAACTAATTTTAAAACATGCACGTGTAGAAATACTATAAGTTTCATTAAAAACTTTTTTTTATTAAGTTGACATTAAGGGCAATAATGGACTTTATCGCACTAATGGCGCACCCTGTATATAACTTGGCCCTTTTGAAGTGTTACGTGTTTTAGTAACTGATGCATCAGTATTTGTTGCAATGTTATTCATTTAAAAGTAAATGAAATTACATTGAAATAAAATAAAATAATTGATCACAGGCGGGGTGTCACATTCCCCCCCTGGGTTCGGTGGTTTGCTATTTAGCAATACCGCCGAATCCATTGCGGGTGTGCTTTCACTCTTACTGTTTTTTTTTCTTTGTTTTGATCGTATCAAAAATAAAGTTTTTTTTTTTTTGTCATCAGAAATAAGTCTGACTGCTACTCCCTTTTTTTCGCAATGCATCTGACTGTTTTTTATTTTAAGTTATATTTATCAGTGGGTATTCACACTGTATCCCTCGCTGTGTGTTTTTTTTTAACATATCAGAATGCATCCGATTGTTTTTTGTAGCATATCTGAAATAAATCTGATATTTGTTGGTGGTTAAAAGTCGCATCAGGAGTACATCTGACTGCTATTTTTTTTCGTTATGCATCTGTTTTTTTTTTTTAAGTTATCACAGTGGGTATTCACACTGGATTATCCCTCGTTGTGTACAGAATGCACACGATATTTTTTGTTGCAATTCAGAAGTAACTCTGATGGTGGCAGTAGCCGTTGGTAGTAAGTCATTGTTGCAAGTTTGTCCGATAGCTTCAGATCTGATACAATCGTGTTGCAATCAAAATAACATTAAATGAAATGGGATTAGAAAATCATTCGCTCACACATTTACACAAAATCATTTTATAAACTCACCTTGTTGTACGCCGAAGAATAAACGCCAAGCACGCAGATATCGTTAAAATTTGTCGGGAACCCTGTAGGTACCTTTAAATACCTACATGGTTCTGTAATTTGTTAAAATATTAAAGTAAAATTACAATGTTTACAAATTATTGCAATAAATATTCTCTTAACTTAATTATTTTCAATCAGTTAAAATTCCTAGTTTTCGGTAATGTTTACATTAATTTGTGTCCTACTTAAAGAAAACAGATGTTTTTCTACACAAAATGCTTTAAAACTTAGTACCTGACCTGGAACACAGACCGATAATGTTTCTGAAATAGTATATTTTTTTACAACTCCAATTCTTGTACCCTAAAGCAATAAACAACAGTGAACTGACAAGAAATATGACTGTATGCACATGGCTGTTACAGTTATGCACAAAATTTCGAAACACCCTCGATCTGC
The DNA here is from genome assembly GCA_947652605.1 of Elmis aenea. Taxonomy (NCBI): domain Eukaryota; kingdom Metazoa; phylum Arthropoda; class Insecta; order Coleoptera; family Elmidae; genus Elmis; species Elmis aenea. The sequence goes on from OX393577.1 coordinate 39,662,709, forward strand.
TTCAAACAGTTCATTTTCAATAATGCACGTTAATATACCTTTAAATTATTCACAAATAAACAAAATCACACAGGTTTAGCATCTTGGGCTTATTTATAACAGATAGCGTACGGATTCCAATTACATAGATGTATAGGAATTCGTATTTACAATAAACATTTCTTTTGTTATGGTTATTTAGCGAATGTTAAGAAAATCATCAGGTTTCTAGAATAAGTAAACTAACAATAGTTTTCAATAGGAGTTTTAGAATAAACGTTGCACATCACTCACTTCTTTTTAGATTCTGCACTGCACAATTATTATTTTCCTTTCGCACAAAACACCGCACTGACCTACCTTTTTCAATTAGCGTAATTATGCAACATAAATGCATAGTTACATCCCTACGACTTAATACTCACCATCCATATCGGGTAATACATTTTTTTCTATCAACGCCTCTTCAGTTTGTTTTGCAGCTACATCGAAAACAGAGAGTAAATTCTATTATTATAACCAATATGGCAATATGTTTTTGTAATATTGAGCAAATTTAGCAAAATAGGAATTATATTTTTTACTGTAGTCTTACATGCCACCAGTTATCCGTGCCTTTTTTTAAATTAATAATGAAAAGAGGACACCCAATGTTTCAAATTGAATATGTATATATTTTATATACACCTACCCATCAGAAATACAAAAATAAGTTTTGTGTGCTATTAAATTAAGGGACAGATCTAGCATTAGGGGGCCGTTTCAGGCCCCAATTATTTTAGATAATGTTTACGATGGTAGGTTAGTTATTCATTTTGGAGGTTTGCAGACATATTAAGCCATGGTTATTCTTAAGAGATGATGAGTAAGGATGATCGTAAGTCGATTTAGCATGCACAACCATAGTGGTTACGTGACTGTTCTAGTATGTGATTACATTGCAAAATGTTGCTTGATTACTGTAACACCCTAAGTAGTCTGTTGTGGTTTGCTAAGCAAAATGTTGCTTGTCTATTGTGAAGCTTAAAATACTTTTGTAGTTTGCTAAGCAAAAGGTTGCTTGCCTGTTAGAAAATGTGAATTGCAAAGAAAGGAATTATTTGTTTGTTGCTAAAGCAGAGTAAAATGTTTTGAATGTCGCTGACCAGCGTTAAAATGCATACTTCGAAAATTAAGGACTATTGGAATTTGGATAGCGAGTTATGCGGAGCAAGGTATTGCTCGCCTGTTGTGATTTGCTATGTTGAGATAGGCGGAGCAAGGTGTTGCTCGCCTGTTGTGACCTGCGATGTTGAGATATGCGGAGCAAGGTGTTGCTCGCACTGTAACTAAAGGTTGTTTCGGCTTTGTGAGCAGTTCGCTGCTTGCGAAGTCGTCGAACAACTATATTTTTTTTCAGAGCAACTTATTGTTTGCATCGTTACTAAATGTTATTCCGACTTTTCGAGCAGCTCGCTTGCCTGCGAAGCCGTCGAGTAACGTCCACGGATTCCGTTTGTCTCGCATACTAATTGCATACTGTGATTTCCAGATTCTTGTCGACAATTCTCCTTCAGGTCAGGATGGTCGAGTATTAGCGTGTTGACGAGTCGCCCAAGGACGAGTCGCTCAAGGACGAGTCGCCCAGTTTCAAGACACATAGATTATAGGGATTAGATTAGGTCATAAGGGTGAAATGTTTATGTTAACACCATGAGTATCGGTGTCTGCGGAGGCAGGGTTGTTAAGTTGTATTTTGTATTCCAAACTGAGCAGTTCATCTTAAATTGTTGTTAATATAATTTTATGTTGAAACTATCTATTTTATTTAAACAATCCGCCACATAGTCGCTAACATATGGACTTATTTATTTAGTTTCTTAAAGTAACGCTAATCAATTCAATTTAAATAAAATTTTAATTATATTAATGACCAAATGTTATTTACAATAATTTTACATACTTTTTTTGGCGAAACGGCCTTTTTGGTCTCTGGGCTGCTGCTCTTCTTTTTCTATATTCTTTTTTTGGCTGCAAATAAAACATTCATCACAAGTTTATTATGGTCAATATTCTAAGATATACTACAAGTTTTGTTCCTCACTTCGTAAATCTTTTATATTAAGCAAAAAGTTTGATATGATTTTAAAAAAATATTAAATGTTCATAAAATGTATTTATAATAATTCCTAATATGTGACAACCATCCACGAAACAACCTTATCTAATAATTCTCCCTTATAAGTGACAATTATCCACGAAATAACTATACGAATAACCATTTCCTATATGTAACAATTATCTACGTGCTGAACCGTTAAATAATAAACTAAATTCACAAAATATTGTTTGTTTTATTTACTGTCCAATAAACCGATAGATGAACTAAATACTGGAGTTCTATGAAAACATAACGTAGCAGGGTCCTACCTCCTACACTAAAACACGACGATCATGAGCCATAACCTCGTTTAAGCATCTTTGCTAATTTACAAGAGCTACCGTATTCAGTATAAAAGAAAATAATGAAGCAAAAGGACTTTCATATTACTGAACAGTGCGGTACGTCACAATATAAATAATATATATATTTTAAATAAAGTAAAATTTGTTTAATCTGAAAAATTGCATGAATTGCTACAAAAAAGTCGTAAGAATATTTAAACTTATATGGACTTATGAGTGGGTGGTTTTCGGGTTGTGCCGTGGAATTATTAATGCTTGACGTTTCGTCGTCCATGCTGACGACTTCTTCAGAAGGGGTCTGACTGCTGTTGTCGTGATTTGCTCCGCGTTATATAGCGATGGGTCGCTACGCTCGGTTGCGTCTTGTCTCGGGTCGGTGATCGTGGATCGTCGCGCTTGGTTTGTTCTTTAGAGCCAGTTGGATCTGGGTTGTCGTTCTGTGGCTTCTTGTGTAAAGCTAACCGCCAGGTGTTGCTCAATCGGTAGCCATCTTCTCGATTAAAGTTGTTAGGGTTTTTCATAATCTCGATGGACTCCCTGATGACTCTTTGATAGTAGAAGTCGTTTCTAGCCAATATTTGCACGTTGTTGTAGTCTATTGCATGGTCTATTGCATGGTCTGCTGGTTGCAGTACATGTTCTGCTACCGCCGATCTGGTTATGTGGCCAAGTCTGCAATCTCTTTGATGTTCTTTGACTCTGCTTGCGATGCTTCTGCCTGTTTGGCCGATGTAGCTTTTTCCGCAGTTGCATTGAAGTTGATATATGCCTTTCACTTGTAGTTTGGGTAGCGTGTCTTTGTTGGACGGGAGCGCTTGTTCGATTTTCTTGTTTGTGTTGAAGCGCATGCCGATGTTCTTTTTTGCCAGTAGTCGCTTAATTCTGTCGGTGACGCCTGCGATGTAAGGCAGACAGGCATATTTGGTGAATTCTTGTTTGTCGGTTTTGTTGTGGTGCTTGGTGGCTTGTCTTATATCTTTCGAGCTGTAACCATTCTTCATTAAGGCTTTTCGTACATGTTGTACTTCGTCTTGTTTGCTGGATTCGTCACAAATTTTGTCCGCTCGGTGTAGGAGTGTCTTGATTAGGGACCGTTTTTGTTGAGGGTAGTGGTGAGATGTAGAATGCAGATATCTATCCGTGTGTGTTTTCTTCCGGTATATTGTGTGTGTTAGTGTGTTGTTGGTGCGTTTTACTAATACGTCTAAGAAGGGTAGGCTACCGTTCTCTTCTATTTCCATGGTAAATCTGAGTTGTGGATGGCGTTCGTTTAGATAGGTGAGGAATTCTTCGAGAGCAGTTCTTCCATGGGGCCATATGGCGAAGGTGTCGTCAACATATCGAAACCAACATTTCGGTTTCTTGTCACTGGATTCAATGGCTTCTTCTTCGAAGGTTTCCATAAATATATCGGCGATGACTGGAGAAAGTGGTGAGCCCATGGCTGCGCCTTGTTTTTGTTCATAGAAACCGAAATGTTGGTTTCGCAATATTAATTAAAAGTTAAACAAAATTTTAGTGTTTTTAAAGCTTCGTACTTACTTTTTCTTTTTAAATTGCCCGTTGGCCCAGCGAGGTCTGGGATCAGGCCCACACGGCACGCTGCAAATAAAACATTCATAAGTTTATTATGGTCAATATTGTAAAAAAGCAATAGTATTTATTTATTAAATCACACCCAACAGGGGTAAACCCCAATCATAGGGCGATATACAATAATATATATAATATAACATACGTAATAATATATGTAACATTATACTATAAATGTGTGCATTAAGAAAAGTCAATTAATTAATTTTATTATACAAATCTATCCTCAGACATATATATAATACATAATATACCTACCTATGCTTTTATTAATCAGCCGAAACATAAAAAATATATAAATAAATATATGTGCATTAATTAATACAAAAATAAATCATATTGAACCGGTGCACGTAAAATCAGTAAAGCTTTGTTTTTGAAAGTTGCAACACTACAATTATTATAAAAAATATCAACGTCTGAAAAAATATTTGCCACTTTACACATTCTGTACAAAGGTGACACCTGAAGCAAATTAGTACGAGGTTGGTTCAAATAAAATGTACTAGCCCAACGGCTGTTTGATCGAGGCACTAAAAAATAATTTTATTTAATAGATCTATAGTGACATAGACTTTATGATTAACGATTTTGAAAATATACACGTGATCCAGCAAACACCGTCTTCGCTCAAGGGATACAAGCTGCAATTCACTCAACATAGTTTTATAAGATGTTAAATATGGATAAAGACCAGTCTGTTTAAAAATTATATAAGGTACGAACCGTTTTTGAACGGCTTCTATTTGTTTTGTATAGATTTCATAAAAAGGATTCCATATGACAGAGGCATACTCCAATTTGCTTCTCACAAAACAATTGTACAGAAAATAAAAAGAACTAACATGTTTAAAGTGAATAGTGTTCCGCAATACGAACCCCAATGATTTTTTACGTATATGTTCAGCAAAATTTAATTTTGGGTCAAACATAACTCCTAAATCGTTAATTTTCGTTTTCCTTCCCAACAAAATGTCTTTCATTGTATACTGAAACAGTATTGGACTATGCTTCCTGTAACGTCCACGGATTCCGTTTGTCTCGCATACTAATTGCATACTGTGATTTCCAGATTCTTGTCGACAATTCTCCTTCAGGTCAGGATGGTCGAGTATTAGCGTGTTGACGAGTCGCCCAAGGACGAGTCGCTCAAGGACGAGTCGCCCAAGGACGAGTCGCCCAGTTTCAAGACACATAGATTATAGGGATTAGATTAGGTCATAAGGGTGAAATGTTTATGTTAACACCATGAGTATCGGTGTCTGCGGAGGCAGGGTTGTTAAGTTGTATTTTGTATTCCAAACTGAGCAGTTCATCTTAAATTGTTGTTAATATAATTTTATGTTGAAACTATCTATTTTATTTAAACAATCCGCCACATAGTCGCTAACATATGGACTTATTTATTTAGTTTCTTAAAGTAACGCTAATCAATTCAATTTAAATAAAATTTTAATTATATTAATGACCAAATGTTATTTACAATAATTTTACATACTTTTTTTGGCGAAACGGCCTTTTTGGTCTCTGGGCTGCTGCTCTTCTTTTTCTATATTCTTTTTTTGGCTGCAAATAAAACATTCATCACAAGTTTATTATGGTCAATATTCTAAGATATACTACAAGTTTTGTTCCTCACTTCGTAAATCTTTTATATTAAGCAAAAAGTTTGATATGATTTTAAAAAAATATTAAATGTTCATAAAATGTATTTATAATAATTCCTAATATGTGACAACCATCCACGAAACAACCTTATCTAATAATTCTCCCTTATAAGTGACAATTATCCACGAAATAACTATACGAATAACCATTTCCTATATGTAACAATTATCTACGTGCTGAACCGTTAAATAATAAACTAAATTCACAAAATATTGTTTGTTTTATTTACTGTCCAATAAACCGATAGATGAACTAAATACTGGAGTTCTATGAAAACATAACGTAGCAGGGTCCTACCTCCTACACTAAAACACGACGATCATGAGCCATAACCTCGTTTAAGCATCTTTGCTAATTTACAAGAACTACCGTATTCAGTATAAAAGAAAATAATGAAGCAAAAGGACTTTCATATTACTGAACAGTGCGGTACGTCACAATATAAATAATATATATATTTTAAATAAAGTAAAATTTGTTTAATCTGAAAAATTGCATGAATTGCTACAAAAAAGTCGTAAGAATATTTAAACTTATATGGACTTATGAGTGGGTGGTTTTCGGGTTGTGCCGTGGAATTATTAATGCTTGACGTTTCGTCGTCCATGCTGACGACTTCTTCAGAAGGGGTCTGACTGCTGTTGTCGTGATTTGCTCCGCGTTATATAGCGATGGGTCGCTACGCTCGGTTGCGTCTTGTCTCGGGTCGGTGATCGTGGATCGTCGCGCTTGGTTTGTTCTTTAGAGCCAGTTGGATCTGGGTTGTCGTTCTGTGGCTTCTTGTGTAAAGCTAACCGCCAGGTGTTGCTCAATCGGTAGCCATCTTCTCGATTAAAGTTGTTAGGGTTTTTCATAATCTCGATGGACTCCCTGATGACTCTTTGATAGTAGAAGTCGTTTCTAGCCAATATTTGCACGTTGTTGTAGTCTATTGCATGGTCTATTGCATGGTCTGCTGGTTGCAGTACATGTTCTGCTACCGCCGATCTGGTTATGTGGCCAAGTCTGCAATCTCTTTGATGTTCTTTGACTTTGCTTGCGATGCTTCTGCCTGTTTGGCCGATGTAGCTTTTTCCGCAGTTGCATTGAAGTTGATATATGCCTTTCACTTGTAGTTTGGGTAGCGTGTCTTTGTTGGACGGGAGCGCTTGTTCGATTTTCTTGTTTGTGTTGAAGCGCATGCCGATGTTCTTTTTTGCCAGTAGTCGCTTAATTCTGTCGGTGACGCCTGCGATGTAAGGCAGACAGGCATATTTGGTGAATTCTTGTTTGTCGGTTTTGTTGTGGTGCTTGGTGGCTTGTCTTATATCTTTCGAGCTGTAACCATTCTTCATTAAGGCTTTTCGTACATGTTGTACTTCGTCTTGTTTGCTGGATTCGTCACAAATTTTGTCCGCTCGGTGTAGGAGTGTCTTGATTAGGGACCGTTTTTGTTGAGGGTAGTGGTGAGATGTAGAATGCAGATATCTATCCGTGTGTGTTTTCTTCCGGTATATTGTGTGTGTTAGTGTGTTGTTGGTGCGTTTTACTAATACGTCTAAGAAGGGTAGGCTACCGTTCTCTTCTATTTCCATGGTAAATCTGATTTGTGGATGGCGTTCGTTTAGATGGGTGAGGAATTCTTCGAGAGCAGTTCTTCCATGGGGCCATATGGCGAAGGTGTCGTCAACATATCGAAACCAACATTTCGGTTTCTTGTCACTGGATTCAATGGCTTCTTCTTCGAAGGTTTCCATAAATATATCGGCGATGACTGGAGAAAGTGGTGAGCCCATGGCTGCGCCTTGTTTTTGTTCATAGAAACCGAAATGTTGGTTTCGCAATATTAATTAAAAGTTAAACAAAATTTTAGTGTTTTTAAAGCTTCGTACTTACTTTTTCTTTTTAAATTGCCCGTTGGCCCAGCGAGGTCTGGGATCAGGCCCACACGGCACGCTGCAAATAAAACATTCATAAGTTTATTATGGTCAATATTGTAAAAAAGCAATAGTATTTATTTATTAAATCACACCCAACAGGGGTAAACCCCAATCATAGGGCGATATACAATAATATATATAATATAACATACGTAATAATATATGTAACATTATACTATAAATGTGTGCATTAAGAAAAGTCAATTAATTAATTTTATTATACAAATCTATCCTCAGACATATATATAATACATAATATACCTTATCAATTCAATTTAAATAAAATTTTAATTATATTAATGACCAAATGTTATTTACAATAATTTTACATACTTTTTTTGGCGAAACGGCCTTTTTGGTCTCTGGGCTGCTGCTCTTCTTTTTCTATATTCTTTTTTTGGCTGCAAATAAAACATTCATCACAAGTTTATTATGGTCAATATTCTAAGATATACTACAAGTTTTGTTCCTCACTTCGTAAATCTTTTATTTTAAGCAAAAAGTTTGATATGATTTTAAAAAAATATTAAATGTTCATAAAATGTATTTATAATAATTCCTAATATGTGACAACCATCCACGAAACAACCTTATCTAATAATTCTCCCTTATAAGTGACAATTATCCACGAAATAACTATACGAATAACCATTTCCTATATGTAACAATTATCTACGTGCTGAACCGTTAAATAATAAACTAGATTCACAAAATATTGTTTGTTTTATTTACTGTCCAATAAACCGATAGATGAACTAAATACTGGAGTTCTATGAAAACATAACGTAGCAGGGTCCTACCTCCTACACTAAAACACGACGATCATGAGCCATAACCTCGTTTAAGCATCTTTGCTAATTTACAAGAACTGAAAAGATTAATAATAAAAGTAATATTTGCGATCGCGTTGGCCATGAAACCGGCAAAGACAAAATCGAAATTCTTATATTTACCAATGCGCCCATCCTTTCCAAGTAAAATGGTGCAAAGTTTTTGAAAAAGTCTTAAACGGTTCCAAAAAAAAACGCAAAAAACGAGGCCTTTGTAAAAACGGTTTTCCCTATGTTAAACGCCTATGCAAGTCGCATAGATATAGTAATACAGATATACGACAACTTCTCAAATCATAGCGCTTATGCAGGGGTTTCGTTTTTGACGTTTTTCTCCGGAACCGTTCAACATTTTTTCAAAAACTTTGCACCATTTTACTTGCAAAGGATGCGCCTATTGGTAATTAGAAAAATTTCGATTTTATCTCTCACGGTTTCATGGCCAACGCGATCGCAAAAATTACCTTTTTGTACCAATTTTTCAGTTTTTCCCCTATTTTTCCGAAGGTAATGGCCAGTGGCACGTATAACTTTGCAGAACATTTAGTTTTGATGCCCTTGATGTAATAAACACAGCCGGAATCAAATTCTAGCGACAACGTATCGTGACCTTCCCTTGTAAGTTGCTTCACGATTCGGGATTGGAAGGATTAACAAAGATGCTTTGTATATTATATATTTTACAACGTGTCTACAACTTCCAGTGGTACAACTAACTAACAGCAGTGGCGACATCTCTTCATTAGTAGTTCTAACAACTCTTACATGCCCCTCTTTAACTACTTTGTATAAGTTCGATAACATTTGGGCGGTCTTTTTATGCGCACGGACCTTCGCACAGGTTCTGGTTCATTTATAGGCACTACACTGTTATTCTTAATTTCATCGTCACAATCTTTGGTTATATTAAAGGGAATAGGATTTTGAATTTTGAATCTCTTTATATGAATTAAATTTCGACGATAATATTTTTGATTACGTGTTTTTAAAAGATATCTCGGCATTCTATGAAGCTTTTTAATGGTAATGGCTTCTTCCCAACTTCTTGAATGGACATCTTGTAATAATACTTTTTCATTTGGTTCAAAATCCTTTTCTCTTTTACAGTCTTTATCATAATACATTTTATGTTTATATTGGTTATTTAACATCTGTTTATGAACTTGTGGGTCTACTTTAAGCTGTAATTTGTTTTTATTTACATACATTTTCGATCTTAAAATTCTATTATTTAATAGTTGTGATGGGGAATATTCTAAGTGTGCAACTGGTGCATTTCTATAGTTTAAAAGATATAATTCTAAATCTTGTTTGTTTTCTTTTGCCTTTTTTTAACATATTTTTTGTGATTCCTACATACTTTTCTGCCAAACCATTACTTTTTGGGTAAAACGGGCTTGATGTCTGTATTTTAAAATTCCATTCTGAGGCAAATTTTCTACATTTAAAGCTGTTAAATGGCATATTGTCAGCTATGACAATTTCTGGTATTCCATATCTACTAAATATCTCTTTAAACTTTTTAATTATTTCAGTACTATTTTTGCTTACTAATTTTGATACCTCAAGCCATCTTGAGTAATACTCAACTACTACTAGATAACTGGCTCCCTCATAGTCAGCAATATCTACCCCTACTTTATGAAATGGTACATTAGGTATTTCATGGTTTTTTAATGGCTCTTTAGTTTTCGATTGACTATATTTTAAACAAGTGTAACAACTTGAAATATAGGACTCTACATCAGATGACATACCTGGCCAATATAAATTATTTTTTGCCATAATTTTCGTTTTTGTAATACCTAAATGAGTTTCATGTAATACATTAAGAATATATTTCCTTAGTAATTTTGGTACTATTAATTTATCTTGATAGTAAACTAACCCTTCTTCTACTGCTATATCATTCCTAATATTAAAATAATGCTTTAATTCGTTAACTGCATTACATTTGTTTGGCCAGCCATTGTTATAAAAGCCTTTAACTTTTATTAGATCTTCACCATTGTTTGTTTCATTTTGAAATTCTATTAATTTACTATCTGTTATTGATAAACATCCTACACTAATAGTATGTACTACATCTTTCATACTATGATCGTCTTCCTCTTTTTGATGTATAAAATTTCTACTTAATAGGTCAGCTACTAATAATTTAGATCCTGGTATATATTTTAATTCAAATTGATAAATTAAGAGTTTTAATCGTAATCTCCGTAACCTATTATTTTTAATTTTATCTAACTCCTTTTTAATTAATGACACTAGTGGTAAATGATCATTTTCAATTATTATCTTATGTCCGTATATATAATTATGAAATTTAGTACAAGCAAAACAAATCGATAGAAGTTCTTTCTCAATTTGTGCATAATTGCATTCTGTTGGTGTTAATGTTCTCGATGCATATGACACAACTTTACCACTTTGCATTAAGCAACAGCCTAAGGCGTCCTTTGATGCATCACATTGAAGTGTTATTTCTTGTTACTGTCAAAAGGAACTAGTAACGACGACTCACATATACTATTTTTTAGTTTTTCAAATAATTTAGAGTGATTTTCTGTCCATAACCAATCTGTATTTTGTTTTAACAATAATCTAAAAGGTGAAATTAATTCCGACATATTAGGTATGAAATCACGTAAAAAATTAATCATTCCTAGTACCTTCTGCAATTGAGTTTTATTTTCAGGAGGTTTCAAATTTTTAATACTTTGAATTTGTTTAGGATCTGGTTATATACCGTATTCATCAAAAATAAATCCTAAATATTTGACTTTATTTACAAAATATTGAATTTTGTCTTTATTAAATTTTATATTAAATTTTCGAGCTCTATTTAGCACATTTTCAATAATTTCATTTAGTTCTTCTCTGCTACAAGATATCGTCAAAGTATACTGTTACTCCTTTTATGTCACCAAAATATTTAAGCGTTAATTTTTGAAAAATTTCTGGAGTTGAGGATAAGCCAAAAGGGACCCTAAGAAAACGGTAACATCCAAATGGACTACTGAACGTGCAAAGATTTCTAGATTCACGATCTAATTTAATTTGATAGGACCCATTTGACAAATCAAAAACACAAAACCATTTTTTATGTGACAGTTCAGGGTTAATTCCACTTAATGTTGGTATTTCGTAATATTCTCTAATGATATTTTCATTTAACTCTGTGTGATCGATACAAATACGCAAAGAATGATCGTGTTTTTCTACTACCACAATGTTGTTAACCCATTCTGAAGGTTCTTTTACTTGTTCAATAATTTTGTTGTCTTCTAACAATTTTAATGTTTCTTTTAATTTATCTTTAATTTTTAATGGTACTCTACGTGGAGGGTTTGCTTTAGGAGTAGCTCCCTCTCTTAATTTAATTTTGTACTCATCAGGAAATGAACCTAATCCAGTAAATATATCTAAATTATTTTTAATAAACTTTGATTTTTCATTATCTTCCTGTAATACTTCAACTATTTTAATTAAATTTAATTTTATGCAGGTTTCTAAGCCTAGTATTGTAGTACATCTTTGATTTTTAATTACAAAAAATTTGGCTCTTAATTTATGTTTACCTTAAGTTCTAACTCTATAAAACCTAAAGGATTAATTTTAAATCCACCATATGCAGTTAATTTAGTTTTAGATTTTTCTATTTTACCTAAGTTATATCGTTCAATATATGAATATGGTAAGACATTCACTTGAGCTCCACTATCTAATTTAAATTTGATTTCGTGTCCTTTAATTGTAATTGGACTAAACCAGTCTTCTTGCTTATTTATTGTAGCAATAGTGTTTAATTGTAATTCAATTGTATCAGTTATTTCGTAAGTATTTCTAGATACATTCTTATTATTATGGAATTTACAAACATTAGCGAAATGATTTAATTTGTTACATTTACTACATGTTTTTCCCCAAGCATAACACTTATTAATTGGATGGCTCTTAGCACATCTTGTACAGTTTACAATATAATATTTATTTAATCGTTTTGAATTATTATTGTTAGAATTATTACTATTTGAATTATTACCTATCAACTTATTTCTAATTTTTCCATATGGCATACCTTTTTTCTTTACTTCTAATAAATTCTGATTTTGACCTTTGATGACTTGCATATTTTTCTCAGCTAACTCCGCTGATTTACAAAAATCTAGTACTTTTTGTAAGCTTGCATCTTCTCGGATAAAGCGTTCTTGCAGGTTCTTTGATAAAATTCCCAATACTATTTGGGCTTTTAATAGTTTTTCTTCCTGTTCACCAAAGTTGCATGGTTTCACCAACTTCTTTACATCCGCATAGAAATTTTCAAAAGTTTCTTCTACCCGTTGTTTGCGATTAAAAAACTGTATATATCCATAATTTCGTTTTTCTTTGGTAAGCAATGTTGTTCCAATACCTCTGAAATATTTGATACCGTCTCTTGAGCTTCTGTGGTTGCTAACGTTGTGTATAATTTTAGTGCTTCTTGTCCCAGTACATTTTTCAGTCTAGCAACCTGGATTTTTTCCTGCTTCTTGTCGGTTTCCGTGGCTGTGAAGTAGATTTCAACATCTTGCTTAAAGGTTTTAAAATTGTCTGCAACGTTTCCTTCTTTTATAATTAATATTCCTGGTTTGTTGAACTCCATTATGGTTTTTTGGCTCACAAGTCAACACGCGGCACTATTAGATCTTAACCTTACTTTTCGTATTTTTCATTTGGTTTAATTAGTCATTTAATTCCTTCAATATTACTTTACGAGCGACTGCGCCATGTTTTATTATTGACCGTTGAAACACTTTCATTTACTAAGATGCTTCACGATTTGGGATTGGAAGGATTAACAAAGATGCTTTGTATATTATATATTTTACAACGTGTCTACAACTTTCAGTGGTACAACTAACTATCTAACAGCAGTGGCGACATCTCTTCATTAGTAGTTCTAACAACTCTTACAGTTTTCGCTACCTTTAATAAATTCTATAGTAAAATTGAAACTCGACAAAAATATCGCCCATATTTGCAATCTTCCCGATGCATAAATCTGTACCTATGCCTTTTTTATCTCCGAATATCGCTGCTAATTGTTTATGATCAGTTACTAAAATGAAATTTCTACCGATTAAATATTGCGAAAACTTCTCTATCTCGTAATAAATAGCTAATGCTTCTTTCTCTATCTATGCTCGAATAATATTTTTTCCGCTGGCATTAAAACCCTTGAAACGAACGATATCGGACGCTCCGATCTGTCTTCGAACACATGAGCTGAAACAACCCCAATGCTGTTAATTGAAGCATCGCCAATTAATTTTACCGTTAATTTGTCGTCGAAATGTGTTAACGCATTATACGATGCAATAACTTCCTTCGCCGCTTCAAATGCATTTTTACACTGATTTGTCCATTTAAATTCCGCGTTTTTTCTTAAAAAAGTATTTAAAGGTTCTAAAATGTTTGCTGAATATTTAATAAATTTTCCGTAATAATTATCTGAGCCTGCGAATGCTTTCACTTCCGTTACATTCTTAGGTGCAGGTGTTTCTAATATAGCTTTAACGTTAGAATCATCTTAACGCAACCCGTTTGCATGAATCACATGCCCCAAAAAATTAATACTTTTACCGAAAATACGCATTTTTGTTTATTTAATTTGAATCCAGCTGCACTCAATTTATCAAACCAACTTTTAAATTATTCCTATGCTCCTCTCGATCCTTCTCCGTGACTACAATGTCATAAAGAAAGCAAACTACACCCCTAACACCTTGCAGAGTTTTCTGGATTGGAATATGTTACAAGCTGGTTTAGTTCCAAAAGGTAATCGGTTCATAGAATATATTCGTTGGTTAATTTCTTTAATATTTGTTGTTTACGTTTTCTTAGCGCCTTAGAATATATGAATTTATTTTGGGATTGATCATTTTTTAATGTTTCTTGATTTTTATCTTCCTTTAAAACATTTCGATCGTTGGAAAGTAAGTAGGGGAAAGTACCCATGAATGGGACAGTCTTAATACACTATACACAAATCTTTATGTACGTGCACTCACCAATAGATGGTAGATCGCGTACCTAATGTACTACCCCATTTCGAAGTTCTCATGTTGATATACAATCGTGTAATATCAGAATTAAAATTGTGTAACTAAAAAGTAAATATTGTTGTTTGTGAACTCAATGATATCTTGAAAAAGTTTAATGAAATTCGGTAACTCCAACAACTTATTTAAGTACATGCATATTATACCTATTAAATAACAAAACTTCAAGTCAATTAGCTTTTAGGTTAAGTGTCAGTAAAGGTATGTTTGACAAAATGTCCCTATACTCTGAATGGGACATATTACTGATCCTTAATTGGGACACGTCGCAAACAAGGATAACTTTTTTTATTTAAAGAATTTATATATTCTTCCTCTAAAACAGTTTTTGTTATAAATATTTAGATATTTTTTGCATAATTTAAACTTTAAAGGATAAAATGAAAAAACAGAAAAGGATCCGCGTTTCTTCAACGCAATGGAATCGGCGGTACGTGAAATAATTAAAAATAAGATTTCTATTCGGGAAGTTGCAAAATGCACAGGTATTTCTAAATCTTCTTTACATAGAGCTGTTAATAAAGCAAAACGAGAACCCACACTTTTAAACACGATCCAAATATTGGAAATCGCAGAATATTTTCAAAAATGAGGAAACAGCATTATCCGAATATTTTCAGTCTGCTTCAAAAATGTGTCACGGATTAACTACACTGCAAGCCAGAGAACTAGCATATCAGTTTGCTGTAGCATGTAGCTTTAAAAAATTAATCTTCCGAAAAAGTGGGAAGAAAATAAAAAAGCAGGTAGAAAATGGCTAATAAAATTTTTTATATTTAGAAAAGACATTGGAAAAATTCTTTAATATTATTTATAATGTTGTAAAGTTTTAAAAAACGCTGTCTTTTATGTTATCTTATATATTTTATATTATCTCATCTTGCATTTATGTTTATAACATTTCAAGTTGTTTACTATACAGGGTGCGCCATTAGTGCGATAAAGTCCATTATTGCCCTTAATGTCAACTTAATAAAAAAAAGTTTTTAATGAAACTTATAGTATTTCTACACGTGCATGTTTTAAAATTAGTTTCAAGTATACAGGGGGTTTCATAAAAGTGGGGCGTCACTAAAGGTATTTTTTTTAAATTGAACACCCAGTATATTTTTGCATAATCGAATTCAGCAAGAAAATCTCCATATGACAGTATTTTGTTTTTTTCATTTTTTTGCGACGTTGCCAATTTATCTTAAAAAATCTTTGAATTTCCAGAAAAACAGGGTACAATACTTGTCAAGAGCACAACGTTATGAATAATAATTGGCAAATGATATTTTGCACATACAAATTCAAAAGGTGTAGTCATAGTCTAAATACATCAAAATTAATTTATATTATACAGGGTGTTTCTTATAGATGTGCCAACTTCCCAATTTTCAAATATCAATAACTTTATTTTTTCAAATGGAACACCCTGTATATTATTACGTCATTTTGTTGCATTTTTGTTTTTCTTCAACTTTTCTTAATACTTACCTATACCTAAAATGAATATTTTCTGAGATATTTACATTTTACTTATTCTTATAAGCGTTGTGTAGGAATTTCCTAGTTTTCTCGGAGTAGGCCCCGACTTTGACAATAGAAACAATAATTTCTGTAGTAACAAATGTCAGAGTTAATTGCTGTCAATTGTTAAAACATAAATAAATGAAAAATATACTGGGTGTTCAATTTAAAAAAAATACCTTTAGTGACGCCCCACTTTTATGAAACCCCCTGTATACTTGAAACTAATTTTAAAACATGCACGTGTAGAAATACTATAAGTTTCATTAAAAACTTTTTTTTATTAAGTTGACATTAAGGGCAATAATGGACTTTATCGCACTAATGGCGCACCCTGTATAATAAATAAAAATTATATGTGGCGTCCCATTCATTGATTTCGCATGTCCCACTCTAGGAACAAGTAGTCCCATATTGGGACATCGCACTCAAAATATATTTCTATTTATAAAAATGTGTTAACGTTACAAATCACGTTTACTTGTTTCAAAACACTTTTGTTACATTAAAACACATTACTGGGGTAACATAGCATATTCATCTGAGCTATTACTGAAAAATTTGTCAACAATTAAGAAAATTGTCCCATTCATGGGTACTTTCCCCTATGTTGCCAAATTATCATCAACTTCAATATCTGACGCTGATGTTGACAATATGGTACTATTGCTTGAGACATACTCGGAACCAGAATCAAAGAAATCAGAAAAAAATTGTTCACACGCTTCCGCTTCTTTGTGATCGCCGCCTACATTTTCAATAGTTAAAGTTGCATTTTCGTTTGAATCAGTTCTTTCTAGAAGAATTATGAGTAAAATTCAAAGAAAAAGTAGTTGCAAATAATGTTATTTTTAAAACAATGAACGAATTACACGTGCTAAATAATGACGCGACATGAATTTAAATTACGAAACTGATACAACATAGCAGCAAATACTGAAAATATTGTTACCTGCACTTGAAAATACTTCGTGCTTTTTGTGATTAACACTTCCTTTGTCATCTGATAAAGCTAATTTCAAAATTTTAGAAGTTCTTGTTTCAATTTTCTGCAAGAGAGCAGTTACGACGTATAATAAAATGTTGCCAAAACGCTTTTTCATATAAAGTCATGGCTAACTAGGGTTTCCTTTTAAAATAAATAAATTTGCTCCATATCTCGAAAGTCAAAGTCGCTTTAAAAACTATTTTGTTTTTAAATTAAGCATAAAAATCTGTATAAAAAACCTTGATAACATTTTGTTCTAATTTAATATACAGGGTGATTGATTAGAACGGTTTTTTTTTGTTGCAAATTCAATAAAATTCATAAAACCCATAAAAATGTATTTAAAGAATAAAATCTGTTTTTCTTTTTTTTTACAAAGCTCTTGTATAATTTAATCCGTGGTTACAGTAATAGCTCGTGTATACAGGGTGTAGACTCGGATCACGCAACATAGCAATTTCAATGGTAAAATTTTAAAAGTCGAATTCTTGCTCCGCTAATTATTTTAGAAAAAAAGTGCAAATACGTTTTTTGTAGAGAAAAAAATTCTGTATCCATAAATGTAATCAATATTACTTTTTCGTTTTCCAAAAACAGAAAAATAAGCAAATTAAAAAACGCGTTTTCGCGAAAATCTGTAGTGCCTTGGAATTATGCTACGACAACTGCCCATCTTACTAACACTTACTGTCACTTTGACGTTTGAAGTTTATTCTTAATTATCATTTTTATTATATCTTGCAATGAAAACATAACTAATTGTGTAAAATAAATGTTTGATAAAATATAAAGTATAATTAAGAATGAATTTCGCGTCAAAGTGACAGTATAAGTGACATTAGGCTGGGCAGTTGTCATACCATAATTCCAAGGCACTACAGATTTCTGTCCAAACGCGTTTTTTAATTTGCATAATTTTCAGTTATTGGAAAATGAAAAAGTAATATTGATTACATTTATGGATACAGAATTTTTTTCTCTACAAAAAACGTATTTGCACTTTTTTTCTAAAATAATTAGCGGAGCAAGAATTCGACTTTTAAAATTTTACCATTGAAATCGCTATGTTGCGTGATCCGAGTCTACACCCTGTATAGCCACGCTAGTCCATTTAATCGTGATTGTTTCATCGTTGCTCTTAAATAGGTTTTTAAAAGGCGCAAGGTTGAAAATGACCTCTTACTGACGCATGTTACCGGAAGCGTTGCAAATTTTTTTAATAAGTTATATATGTTAGGATATATCGTTTTGTCGCACTTCGAAATTGCATGAACAGCATTTTTGCATGGATTTGTTGTAAATGGTTTTTCAAATTTTTAATGCCACAACTAGAATTCGGCGTTCAAAATTGCCGGATTTGTACAAGGTAAATCCCGGGCATAAAATTTACACAATTGGCAAAAAAATCTTCTATTGCACATGCCGTTGGAGAATCTTTTTTGGTAGACGATTAAAATAGTTTTTCAAAATGTTACGGTGTCGCGTGAATCGTTCACGAAGTTGAGTCAGTATTTGGTCAATAAATGGAATAAAAATAGTACTCCTGTACTACAGAATCAGCTGGAACATTGGACCTTAATGTTTGTTTTGATGTAGTTCTTGGATTTTTAACATCAATATTAAATTTACTGGCTTTAATACATGCTTCATCATAAATTCCATTAAAAGAAGATTGTGGTGTTTCACGAATGGTATTTAATTGAGCCACAACATCGTCAACAAAATTTAGGGCACTTAAAAGATTGCTGATTTTTAAAGTATTTTGGGCAGTGGCAAGGTGTACGCAAATATATTTTGCAAACTAAATAAAGATATTATAAAACCAAATTCACACAATGAATTGTTTGTTCAAAAGTTTTGCATTTGAGGACGAATCTCTGTCCTCCCAAGAGGTTATTGTTTCAAGACCATGAAACACTGCATCGAACAGTTCTACCATAGTCATGATGGCTTCGTAGCGTTACACCCACCTAGTCGGGCAAACTTGGCGTAGTTTTTGTCTTTTATTATCCGGTGTTTATTTATCAACATTGTCAACAAGGACGTTCTGTCTCTTAGGGGTATTAAATAAATTATACATATACCTTTTCAATTATGCCAATGGAATTTCTTATTTCAGTCACAGATACAGCATTTCCAATTGCCAAATTCAAACTATGTGAAGCACAATGAACATATAAAGCTTGTGTATATATAGCTAATATGTGAGATTGTACACCATTAAACTTTCCGCTCATTGATGCGCTACCGTCGTAACCTTGCCCACATAAATACGTCAAATCGATGCCATAAATATTTAAGCTTTCCAATATTTTATCGGATAAGTTTTTTCCTGTAGTGCTTGTCACAGTAACAAATTGTAAGAATTGTTCACCAATTTTGTTATCATTTTCTCCGTCTAAATACCTAAAACACAAGGAAAATTGTTCAGTGGTACAAATGTCACAAGTTTCGTCGACAAGAATTGAAAAAACACTTCGCTGAATTAACTTTTTTAATTAAACAGTTCAAAATGATATCGTTACATGCATTTATAATTTGATTTTGTATGTTCCAGCTAATGTACATAGTGTTTTTGGTAGAATGTTTAAAATGTTCGGTGAGGTGTTTATCGCCCGCATCCATTCTCGTTCTTAACAAAGCTCGAAAATTGCCTTCATTTGCAATTGGCTCCTCTTTTAATGAAAATGTTCCATAATCACGATGTCCTCTCAAGGGTATATTTTGCCGACCACAAAAAATTACTGTTTTTATAAAAGGTTCTAATCGTTTTCGATTAGTTGCAGCTGGTGAAGCACTTCATCAATTTGTCTATCGACTGAAATACATTTTTCATCTCGAATATTCTTTAGCCTTTCGTAAGTCACAACAGCCGTTATATGATATTTTGTTGGCTGATGATTATTAAATTTCTCGATGGCTTTTTTGCAGTTGTCATATCCTTGAGCAACTTATTGCCCAGGCCTTTCACATTTAGATTTTCCTACATTATTTGGTGCAAAAAACAATATTTACAGTATGCTTTATTTTGAAGTTGAGAATACACCAGTCAAGTAAATTTTTTGAACCAAAGATATTAAAAACTTCGTGTGTGATTCGCAGCACAAGTTGCGGGAAAATTAAAATTGAATTCTGGTTTCCATACATTTTTCACATGATGTAAATTGTCACCATTATTTAATATTTTTTCTTTTAAAATCGCGATGTCGTGAAAATTTGTTTGAACTGCGACTCTACAGTCTACCGAATTTAAATCGGTGTTGATAATATTAACAGCGTCGTCGTTATTGCTACTAACACTTGAATCGACTAATTTAGGTTTTTTAGTAAAATAGTTCGATATAACGTTTTGCGTACGTTAAGCTATAATAAACACACACACACACTCAGAAAACGATCTAAAAATTGTGACGCCGCGTGTAAGATGCCATACACACATATGTTCACCTATTGCATCTGGCATCTGTGCATAAAACCAAAAAGTGGACTCTCAGAAGTTACATGCTTGCGTGTACCTTTAGCTCCCCATATTATGGAAAATTAACTCGTTTTTTGATACACGCTCGTTACAAAATAAACCAAAATAGAACATTTACTATACATAGATGTGACACTAGAGGCCATATACATATACAGGGTGTCCCAAATTCGAGTAAATGCATGGGGATCTCGCTTATCTTAAGAGCTACGAGGTCGGTTAAATTAGGGCAAAGTTGCGAAATTAGATGCTCATTAATAATCTAAAGAGAAATTGGAAATATCTCAAACGGTATCCGAGAAAAATAGGAAAAACTGGAAAATACGATTTTTGAAAATCGTCTATAACTCCTCTGGAGTATGAAATATTTTAAATATGTAAAGACATTGCCCAAGCAACTTTTCAAGCCGAATCGAATAGTGGTCACAAATTTTTTCTAGATTGATTCGTTTTTGTTTTATAACAACCAACTTTATTTTTTCTTATGGGCGCAATTTTCGCTATTTACATAATCAAATAGCATTTATTTTTCTGAATCCATTGATGTATCACACATGGTATTTTACTTTTTCTTTCATTGTCAAATTTTCAAACTAAAAGTTTTGAAGGCCTGTTAGTCGTAAAAATGAACTTTAATAACGAAGAAAAACGCGATATGCTGCCTATAAGAAAAAACAAAGTTGGTTGTCTAAAACAAAAACAAATCGACCTAGGAAAAATTTGTGACCACCATCCGATTCGGCTTAAAAAGTTGCTTGGGCAATTTTTTTACACATTTAAAATATTTCAAACTCCAAAGGAGTTATAAACGATTTTCAAAAATGGACTTTCCAGTTTTTCCTAATTTTCTCGGATACCGTTTGATATATTTCCAATTTCTCTTTGGATTATCAATAAGCATCGAATTTAGCAACTTTGCCCTAATTTAACCCACCTCGTAGCTCTTAAGATAAGCGAGATCCCCATGCATTTACTCGAATTTGGGACACCCTGTCGTTTTTCGAGGGCCACTATGGGGATCTCGTAAACGGTAAGAGTTACGACTTCGGTTAAATTAGGGCAAAGTTGTATATTCAGACGCTCAATTATTCGACGCAAACAGAACTTATCTAGCTCTTTTAGTTTTTGAGATATAGGGGAAAAAGTAAAAAAGTGGATTTTTGTTTTTTACCCGTAACTTTTTCATTTGATGTCGAATTTAATTTCTGTAAAAGTTTTTTCATGGCCACTTTTTGCAAGAAATCAGAATCCCCAAGTATATTTTCCGTGCGACGTTTCGTTTTTTTAAAACCATCATCAGGTAAATTTTTTCTTACGTACGCTGTATCTGATTTTAACTCCAATTTGTAGAGCATTTTTTTCTGAATTCGACAATGTATAACACTTGTGACTTTTTTGAAACAATTGTTGTTAAAAATGGCAAAAACAATTATTTTACTTAAAACAAATCCTAATCGGCATGGTAAATAATTGTCTTTGTCCCTTTTTCCTTGGAAGCTCGTAAGTAAACCGCATGAAATTACTATTAGGGATTTAATTTAAAAAAATTTATGAATAAATATGTTAGGAATGCATTAACATTTTTCACTTATTAGCAAATATTTTTAGAATATTTTCTTTGGTTAAGTAATAAATTTCCGTAAAATGTGTATTTAATCCTTATTTGGCATACAATTATTTGTAACAAAAAATAACGAGTTATGCCTTTTATCTGCGTTAATGACTTCTAATAAGGAAAAAGCGTAAACAGATTTCTGGACGTTTTTGTGTAAACTATGAACACATATTATTTGATCACGAAAATTTTGTTACAAATAATTTTATGCCAAATAAAGATTAAATACACATTTTACAGAAATTTATTACTTTACCAAAGTAAATATTCTAAAAATATTCGCTAATAAGTGAACAATGTTAATGCATTCCTAACATATTTATTCATAACTATTTTTTTAATTAAATCCCTTTAATAGTAATTTCATGCGGTTTACTTACGTGCTTCCAAGGAAAAAGGGACAAAGACAATTATTTACCATGCCGATTAGGATTTGTTTTAAATAAAATATTTGTTTTTGCGATTTTTAACAACAATTGTTTTAAAGAAGTCCCAAGTGTTATACATTGTCGAATTCAGAAAAAAATGCTCTACAAATTGGAGTTAAAATCAGATACAGCGTACGTAAGAAAAAGTTTACCTGATGATGGTTAAAAAAAAACGAAACGTCGCACGGAAAATATAATTAGGGATTCTGATTCCTTGCAAAAAGTGGCCATGAAAAAGTTTTTACAGAAATTAAATTCGACATCAAATGAAAAAGTTACGGGCAAAAAAACAAAAATCCACTTTTTTACTTTTTTCCCTATATCTCTAAAACTAAAAGAGCTAGATAAGTTCTGTTTGCGTCGAATTATTAAGCACCTGAATATACAACTTTGCCCTAATTTAACCGAAGTCGTAACTCTTACCGTTTACGAGATCCCCATAGTGGCCCTCGAAAAACGAGAACCCTGTATAGTGCAACACCATAAGCCCCATAACACTCTATTACACTTACTTTCGTTATAATTATGGGATCTTACACTCTAATAACTATAGAATCCTTAATCTCAACAAATGTTAAATGTACGTGATACTTAAAAACAAGCGATACATGAAAAACACTGCAATTTACCAAATCTTTTTATTGAGTAACAATATCATTTATAAAGAACTTTTGTTTTGTTTTGAATAAACTAAGGTTTTTTGTAATTTGGTTTTTGCAATGATACTTTTGCTTATTGGGAAGGATGTTTTTCTTTATTTAGATTTAAAAAACAATTAAAACTGCCGCAGTTTCGTCCGTTTGCCATGGACTTTTTATTCTTCTTTTTTTGAAGCGAAAACCACGCGAACTCAACTTGCCCAATTCTACCTGCATAAGATTTTTGGGTCAAGAAAAAAGAAGACTTTTGGCGTGGGTGAACCAACCTAATTTTTGTCTTTTTCCAACATAGCTTCAACACAGAATACACGTAAAAAAACTACCTATGCCGGCTTGATAGTGTCGCGTGCATAAACCGGCTTTAACGCGCGATCAACTAACTGACGTTATCCGCTTCGCGTGTACAAGGCCTAAAGTCGTACAGCATGGCACAAGCGTGATAAAAACGCTCGAACTCCGTTCGTAGAACAATGTCAACGGTGCAAAAGCGGTAAAAGTGCCCAAATTCAAATCGTAGAGCCACGGTAATAGCGCGAAAAGAACGCCTGAACTCCGTTCGTAGAGCACAATTAAGGGGTTAAAGAAAATTATTCTCGGTAAGTACACAATTTGCAAGTTTTTTTTTCAGGAGTATGCGCTGCACTTTGTAGCCATTTGCTTTCTGTATAAATTTTATCCAGGTACTTTCAATCATAGATAAGAGTTTCAATAAATCTTCTGTCAGTGGAAGAAGTTTTCTTTGTAAAATGTAAAGTAATTGGACCCTTAAGCAATATGAATTTTTGTTACTTTGAAAAAACATTATATTTATTGTAAAACAAATATAACTTAAGCTAATATTAGACGTTGCGATTTTTTTTCCATCTGTAAGAAAAATATTTTACAGCTTGTAAAATAAATACACGACCCCTATTACACTTTGCGATTTTTTTTGCGTATGATTCGAAATCGCCACTGCCCTGCATAATTTATCTGACATTTAAATGACAGCAAATGACAGCCAACCGGCAGTTAACCGCATAGTAACCAATAATAACCTACATATCTGCATTTTTACTAATGTGGTCTGTTTACTACAATCGCAAAATGTGTATCGTGTTCGTGTTAAAAAAATAAGAAAAAAGGGTAATTTATGCTTGTTGGAGACCGGCGGTGCTGTCATATGAACGCTGTGTTCACTTGTAAGCGTTTGTGCGTAAAAGTATTTATGAATGTTGTGACCCATTACACATGTATGGCCTTTGGCCTACATTTAATTTATCCTATGCATTTAAAAAACAGAAAACCTTAACCAACCTTTAACCTGACCCTTTATTATTGTCCAAGCGAACGAGGATGAGGTTAAAAGTAGGTGAAAGTATTTTTAATTGTAATTTTTAATGGATTGCAAAAATTTTTATAATGAGTTTTACGCTTAAACGCTTACATGTGAACGTAGCGTTTAAACACGAGAACATAGCGTTAATACCTGACAGCCGCGCCGGTCTCCAACAAGCATAAATTACCGAAAAAAGTATACTTTGTAGGTTATGTGATCCTATTGACAACATAGTGGCACAAAAATTACCAGAAGTTACTAGAAATGTAATAAAATACACATGTTGACCTTGAAAAATTAGAGCATGTTCAATAGAATAAAATCCTATGACATTTAAAATCCGTTGCGATTTTTTTTCCTATGCCCATTTAGACGTTGCGATTTTTTGGTTTTGCGTTGTGGAAAAATGATTTGTAAGAAAAATCGCAACGTCTAATATGAGCATTACTTGTAAATGATAGTAAGGGTTTCAATTTTCAGATAAAATTCGTATTATTGACATTTTTTATTCGGATATTTGTTTAAATGATACAAATAATACGACTATGAACAGTTTTAGTTATTGACCCTATTTTCACAGTTATTGACCATCAAAATGATATTAATTGGCCATACAAAAATAATGTAGGTATTGGTTTTGGCCATATTTAAAACAATTCAAAACAATTGGCCTTTATATATACAATATGTACTAAGTATAATTTAAATTATAGGTACTTAGGTAGGTAGGTAAATAAATTGAAGTTTTAGTAAAGCCTTTATTGATTTCATCTAAACAGGAAGCAAATATATTTTAAGTACAATTATTATTTTTTTTAATTATTTGAACTATTATATTGCGCCAAAAAGTTCTTCTAAATTTTAATTAACCATAAATTCGCTTAGAAAATCATAGTTTTATTCAAAGATATCAAGCATGTAAATATATTTGCATTAGTTTGATGTAAAGCGTGTTTTTTTTAGAGGTATAGAACTTTAAAAGGAAATAAAACACATCAAAATCATGGTAATGACCTTAGTATTGGCTTTATTAAAAATATAATTTTATGCCATTTAATGTTTAAATATAATTTCTGGCATATGGGGAACCGCAGTCTGGAAGTCCAATTTTCTACCACTTTTTCCAGTAGTTGTAGCCGTATATCGGCAATAATGCAACGAATTTGTTTCCAAATCGTCCAATGTCTGTGGTTTATTGGCGTAGGCTAAGGACTTCACATATCCCCACAGAAAATAATCCATGGGTGTAATGTCACACGAACGTGGAGGCCAATTCACAGCAGCATTTCTCGAAATTATGCGCTCACCGAATGTTTCCTGCAATAATCTTATTGTGTCGCCAGCTGTGTGGCATGTTGCGCCGTCTTGCTGAAACCAAAGCTGTTCCACATTAACGCCATTCAACTGGGGAACGAAAAAGTCAGTGATCATGGATCTATAGTGCTCCCCATTGACTGTAACGTTCTGACCGGCATCATCTTTGAAGACATTTGGGCCAATGATTCCACCAGCCCATAAAGCACACCAAACCGTGATTTTTTGTGGATGTAACGGCGTCTCAATAAAGGCTTCTGGTTGTTCTGCACTCCAAAGCCGGCTATTATGTTTATTCACGTAGCCGTTCAACCAAAAATGAGCCTCATCGCTGAACAAGATTTTGTGATGGAAATGGTGGTCAACAGCAATCTTGTTTTCGGCCCATTCTCCAAACGTACGACGAGCATGATGGTCACGCGGCTTTAACTCTTGCACAAGCTGGATCTTATAGGCTCGTAAACCAAGATCTTTCCGTAAAATCTTCCATACAGTGGATGGACATAACTGTAATTGCTGTGCACGATGGCGAATCGACTCATTTGGGTCCTCCGCAACACTACGCTCTACTCTGGCAACAACTTCTTCAGTGCGCACTGTACGACGTCTCTGCGGATGCGAATTATCAATTAAAGTGTGCTTGGTACGAAAACGATTCATGGTTGCTCGAATAGTTTGCTCTGATGGACGATTATGTCGGCCGTAAAATGGACGTAGCGCACGGTAAGTTTCGCGATCTGAACCATGATTTTCGAAATAAATTTGCACTATTTGAAAACTTTGTTCTGGTGTAAGTCTATTCATGGCAAAATGGCACAACACACGCAACACAAAGCACCTGTCAACTTTTGAAAAAACTGTCACTAGAAACAACGGTGCCAACTTGAAAATCAAACCTCTAAAAAAAACACCCTTTAGATTATTTTTAATAACACAATGTAAGTCAAACTGCCTTATACAAGTTACACATTTAACCCCTGGACTCGTAATAGTAATTGCAAAACTGTAGGAATAGCATAATCCTGTAGTACAGGTAGGACCTAATTTTATATCTACAGGCGATGACGACTCTTCTCTATATCACAATTTTCTGATGTATTATTCTCTATATCAAATATTTTTAGCACGCCCTCTTTAATATCACTTAGTTCACTCTCAATGAACAATACTTTTCGTGCTTTACTCATTTAGTTTCTTCTACATTCTTAGGGGTACTAATTAATATAGATATTATTTTTACTTTTTTAGTGTTCTTTGCAGATTTTTAATGTTTTTCTTTTGAATCTTTGCTTTTTTTACATTATCCTTATTTTTTTTGCTTTACTTCTCTTCTCTTTTCTCCTATTTCCTTTTCCTTTATTTTATTATCTTTACTTTCATCTTGCATTTGTTTTCACCCAGATGACGATAACACAAAAGGCATTCGTACAACATTTCATTTTCCTTTTCGAGTATGCGTTTCGGGCCAGTATAAGTGGTCTTTTATTGATTAATCACATAAAATATCCTGATACCCATTTTGGATTTCACTTAAAGCTTTTTGTAAGTCGACCCTATAATATTTCTTTTTGTATTCTTTGTTGTCTTTTTGTATTTTCCGCATAACTGACGTAAAAAAATTTAAAAAAATCAACGCAAACAAAGTTCAAAAAATCTCTTTCTCCTTAAAACACAGTAATAACTGGCCTCACCAATTTTGTAGTTATTGGCCGTGGCCAATAACTAATAATGTAAACTAATCTTTGTTATATTATATTGCCGTTTAACATATTTGAACAACATAAACAAAAGTGACTTAATTAATGAAAATGACAAAAATGTTTATATTTATTGGCCCAGAGACCAATTACTATGATGAAGCTTATTTTCGGTTACAGTTGTTGGCCCCCAGAAAAAGCCCATAATAATAAAAAAAAATAGGTTCGGTTTATTCTGGCATTAATATTAGGGTGTATACTGTATACATCACAAATATAGTTATTTTTTAACTTAAATCGCATTTTTGTACAATAAACTAATTATTAAAAACGGTCGATCGCTTACCTGGTCTTCGACATACAGCACAAAACAGTAGAATAGCCTGCATTTTTTTTTCGTCAGGCACCTACATTCCCGCCTAAATTTTCAATACCAACTGTTACATATCAAATTGCACTACAAGCTTTCAATTTTCATTTAGTAAATAACTAAATAATTGAGTATCTACATATCTCTTAATTATATGTATAGGTTATAAAATACGAGGCCAATAACTATGCTAGGGCCAGCTACTGTACCACTTACCCTAGATAATGTATATGATATTCTACTACTCCATTTCAAATCCATAAGTTTTAAAAGACATTTGTTCATTTCATTATCTTTTAAATTGCTTTTTTTTAATGCAGTGCCACGCAGAATGCCAATGCATCTTTTCAAAGCATACCCAATTTTTAACGCAATAGAGGAAATTTTAAATTCAGGTCTTGCTGTCAACGAGGTTTGAAATACGTTTTTAAATCTCAAGTACAAATCTTCCCAACTGGCGCATTGACTGTCTTATCAATTCGCACTGAGTAACTGTACTTCTCAAAATATAAGGAACCAAATTTTGAAACTATTAAATCAACAAAATCTATAGGAAGTTAACCAATGGATATTCGCTTTAGCAGAGCGTTGCTTTCAGAAACGAGAGACCTTTTATTTTTTGAAAGACCGCCATGTTTTTCTGCCTTGCAGCTTGCTCTAATGTGATGCCATAAATGCTGCTTAATCATGAATCCTAAACAATCTGGACATGGTCCATAGTCAGAAAATTCAAACGAGTTTTTTCTTTTTCAGAAGGCTTTCTGGTCAAAATCAGTTGCCCCTTCAACCTTAAAACTTGTAATAAAAATCACCCGCTCGTGTTAATTTTAAAATTCCTCTTTTTTTTGGAGCCTTAAGCGATAACTAAAACCTTCGCAACTTCTATTCCATTAGCATGCATGGATTCAAAATGTCTCGCCATTTTAATAATATTTTTAAGACAAAAGTAACAAGAGTGACCTTTGTCTCTTGTTCTTTTACCACTTATTTTATTTTTTCTAGCAGCAACTGTAACTTTTTCGGATTCATCACTTGTATGTATATCGTCATCGCCATGTTTTATATTTTTACCTAAATCGTCATTATATCGTCTACCTACAACAATATCAGGTTTATCACTATATTTATTCACTAAATTTTTTGAATTACATTGTTTGCGTATACTTTATTATCGTAATGTTCGACACATTTTTAGGTAAATTGTCATCATGCTTTTTACCCACTACAAGATTACAAAGTTCATCATTATTTTCGTCGCTATGAGAAGTATCTGGTATGATAGATGATGGTTCATATTCACTTTCCGATTCTTTAACAGTGGTGAAGAATCGCTAGATGTTTCAACTTTATAATAACTGTCTCCCTTAAGAGTTTTATCTTTTAATGAATATGGTCCCTTAGTTGCTTGACATGTAACACTTTGCACCCTAACAGTGTTAATTGACCGGGGCTCTGTGTCGGCGGCAAGGGTCGTGGGTTCTAAAAAAACAAACTTCTTGGGCGCCTGCGATGCAGACCAAAAAAAAAAAGAAAAAAAAACAAAAAGAGAGAGAAAGAAAAAAAAACAAACAATAACCACGTTTTATTCACACAATAATAAAATAAAAGAAAGAAAATCTAAAGTTAACAATTTATCAATGCTTGTGGTAAATCAGAACACCACTAGCATCAGTTGTGATAAGAAAAACAAATGATAAAATTTAACACAAGTTAATTACGACATGTGCGTTATGAAACCACCTATAAATTAGATTGTTGATTTTACAAACGATATTATTATTTAAAGAAATTAAAAGCTACAACAAGATACAACTGCAACTGCAACCTAAAATTTTGAAATTAAATTATTATGCTAACTATGAGCGAATAAACAAATAGTACATACGCACGCACGAAAAGAAACTAATTACCGCAACCCGTAAGGCCTTTGGGGTAAGCGCATTATCAAAACTCATATGTACTCTTAAGCCGGAGTCCCACGGCCTGTGGCGAGTGACTCGTAGTTTGTCATACCTCGAGTCGTGGGAACGCACAGGCTCGACATGGCTCGAGAGGTGACTTGTGGTGGCTCGACCTTTCCCGTGAAATGGCAGTAAATCGACAGACATCAAAGGCATGATTTTTTGTGCTTAATAAGAGATAGCGATGTACAATTGTTTTTTACTCATATCAATGCCGATATATTACACCTAACTTTCATATTTTAAATAGCAACCATAGTTGGCTTTGACATGAATCGAAAGCTTACTTTTCGCGCTTTTCAAAAATATATAATTTGCTTATGGTTGCCATTTAAAATAAGAAAGTTAGGTGTAATATATCGGCATTGATATGAGTAAAAAACAATTGAACATCGCTATCTTATTAAGCACAAAAAATCATGCCAAAAATTTCTTTACAGTTTTTCTCTATCTTTTCGTTTAAACGAGATATTTAACATTTTTGAAAATTGCTAAAAATCAGTTTTTGGCTATATTTCGAAAATTAAAAAAGATATCAAAAATCTGTTTATGGCTATGAATTTCTCTCGAAAAAATAAATCGAGACTACGTACTGTAATGGTCGCATATAGTATAATATTTAATAATTTAAGAACAATTTTTAATTTACTCGCGTAACATCATAAAGTATTATTTAGTTATTTTTCTGTTTCTAGAAAACCATAAATAACATGTTTAAAGTTAAAGAAAGCCACATGTGTTTTAAAAAACGCGTGTAGATTATAATATTTATATTTTCTCAGGGTGTTTTAGTAAACAAAACTCTTTTAAAATCGTGATCAATACAAGGGTTTCTAATAATTACCGAGTCAAGGGTTAATTCCCAATGCTAGACCAAATAAGCGTTGACTGATTTGTTATGTCATAAATTTGTCTTTATTGCATTCTAAAAAAACGAATGCAGGTCAAACCATAACATCTGGCAACCCTAAGCTTAACATTCCTCGGGGATGCCCGCCCTATTTGTCTAGCGATTGTGTTGCGAATTATATTTCTGATTTATTTAATGTTCATATTTGTGCAGATATTATTATTTATAACTGATTACAATTACATGTAAAATATTGAGTAATTGAAGTTACTAATTAATATGATTTTACATTGGTTTAGTATAGTTTGTTTTCAAGTAACAGATTTCGACGTTTAATGGAGGGGAGAACTTAAGTTAAAATTGTTAGAAAACTATTTATTTTGAGAAGCTCCAATATTCGACGAGCTAACGGATTCAGAAATCACCCCACCATTATACACAAATCTGAATAACGAATTAACGAATGTATGTGTGTTAATATCCACCCTAATTATTTAACATCTCTTGCACGATTTGTCCATCCCAAAAAATTGGCGGTTTTGACCGTCAGGTATCCAGCGAAAGGGTATAAAAGGCATTGTTTTACAGTAATCGGGGTTCACTTTTTTGGCGAACCTATCGCGAATATCTTGCAACCTCTACGTGAGCTCCTTGGCGGCGTCACTGCCTCGAGGGGAATCCGTGGAAACCCTCCGCCACCTTTTGGTTGACGTCTTCGCTACGGCCGCTGGCCGAGGCAGGGGACTCCTACTGGTGGAATCCTAAATTTCGACCACCCTGTATACGTGAGCTCCTTGGCAGTTCCGCTGTTTTGAGGGGAATCCGTATAAGCCCGCGACTTTGATTGGTGTCTTCGTCACAAGTTTCGGCTTGGAGGCTGGAGACCCACAGTCGCAATATTTGATTATATTCCGAAATTTTGCCAAACAATACGCGTTAATTTTGGTGTTCTATAAAAGTCAGTACCTTTCGCAAACGCCTTAGCTCAAATCAATAGTATTTCATTACCTGTAACTGCACTTCATGCAAATTAACAATCCTCAAACAACGATATACTAAAGCTACCCATTCTACCTAATAATAATTCCTATTCCATAAATAATCCTGCTTACAATTCCTCATGAAATCTCTATTACGGAGTAACAAAAAATTACCCACTCCAAAACCAATAATAATTCCTTATTATGTGACAATCATCCACGAACCTCCAATAATAATTTCCTACGTGTGACAACCACCCACGCATTTCCAATAATAATTCCTAATATGTGACAACCGTCCACGAAACAACTTTACCTAAGTATCCTCCCTTATATGTGAGAATTACCCACGAAATAACCCTACATAATAATTCCTAATATGTGACAAATATCCTAGAAATAGACCCTAATATTAATTCCTAATATGTGACAAATATCCTAGAAATAAACCCTAATATTAATTCCTAATATGTGACAATAATACACGAAATAATCTAACCCTAACAATTCCTAATATGTGACAACCATCCACGAACTAACCACATAATAATTCCTAATATGTGCCAACCGTCCACGAAATAACTACGAATAATAATTCCTTATATGTGACAATTATCTACGTAATGAAACTTTAAATAATAAACAAAATCTACAACATCTTGTTTGTTTTATTTACTGTCTAATAAACCTATAGCTGTTCTAAATACTGGAGTTCGCTATGGAAACACAACGTAGCAGGGTCCAACACTAAAATATGACGATCATGAGCCATAACATCGTTTAAGCAACTTCGCTAATTCACCCGAACTACCGTACTCAGTATAAAAGAAAATAAGTAAAAAGGCATAAGGACTTTTAATAATACTGAGTCAAGTACGGTACGTCACAGTACTTAGTTTTTTTCTATCTCTGATAATAACCTAGATACCCTGTATGGAGGTCCGTGAAGTTGGCACGCCAACCATCGGCGCAAATTTTTAAATTAGTCTCATCCTTTAGCGCCCAATATGCGCCCAAATGCGCCCTAAATTTTTTTTAATTTGCTCAACGGGTTGCCGAGATACGGCCAATTAAGTAAGTGGCGTGCCAACTTCACGCTAGCACGCCAACTTTCTCCGAAAATTCTGAAACCGGTGCCATTCTTTAGCGCCCAATATGCGCCCAAATGCGCCCTAATTTTTTTTTAATTTGCTCAACGGGTTGCCGAGATACGGCCAATTAAGTAAGTGGCGTGCCAACTTCACGCTGGCACGCCAACTATCACCGAAAATTCTGAAACCGGTGCCATTCTTTAGCGCCCAATATGCGCTCAAATGCGCCCTAAAAAGTTTTTATTTTATTTCACCGGTTGCCAAGATATGACCAATTAATTTATTGACGATCGTGAAGTTGGCACGCCAACCATCACCGAAAATTATGAAATTGGTCGCATCGTTTAGCATATGATATGCGCCCAAATGCGCCCTAAAAATTTTTAATTTTTTCCCAGTGTTTACCGAAATATTAATATTTTTATGGTTTTGCTCACTGCAATAGCTCCACGGTAGTATACTTATGACAGTATTTCGGACGCCGACAGCCGACAAGCAAATCGCATGTGCACAACCACACGAAACAAAATTGAAATATAAACTTAAAGTTATGCAGCGTATTTCACTTAATCTTTAAGAGGATTATTAGCAATTCTGAATTCTTAACCTTGCGTAATTAAACGTAAAATAATTAGAC
Organism: Elmis aenea; assembly: GCA_947652605.1. NCBI lineage: Eukaryota > Metazoa > Arthropoda > Insecta > Coleoptera > Elmidae > Elmis > Elmis aenea. The sequence goes on from OX393577.1 coordinate 39,696,145, forward strand.
GTATATAAACTGTATATTTATTTAGAAAAGAGGTAAATGTTTTATGTCATAAATATTAGTTTACTTGGTTTTTATTAAGTTTTGCCAAACATTTGCTAAATAAATAAAAACTTGCTAATAAAACATCTTATTTCGTACATTTATTTATTGGATAAAACTGTTTGTAAATATCATCAAACGATATGCAAAATAAAAATATGTCGAATTTAATCGAATATCGACAACGTCAGCCTTCAACATTATTTTTAATAAATGAAGCATATTTTGTTAATAACCACTATTTAAAACAACCTCTATAGGTTAGTTATAGGTTAGTTAAAAATGTGTGAATGTATGCCAACAAAATTTTAAAAACATCACAGCACTTCACCTAGAATATTATCTACACAATTAAATTATATCTAATATAAATGTAGGACAATTTTTCAAAAATGGAAAATATTTGAAGCGTTATATGAAGCACAAGACTTTTTAATATCGTACTACAGGCCACATACTAAGAAGATGCGATGTTGAGACGGCCCTCAAGTTGCGACAACCAGTAGAGCAAAAAAAATATTTTAAAACGCTATTAGACACAAAACATTCTAAACGATGAGATAAATTACAATATAGCGCCTGTTTTTTAGACATGCGAGCTGCTGTTAAAGCGCGACGTCGGTATGCCACATAAACAATTTAATTGTCTAATTTCAGAAACCTGTTATAAAAACCTAACAATTGTTGGGGCGCATTTAGACACAACACAAAAGCTAAACATTAACACCAGTCACAAAATATGCGCCGGTTTTTTAAATATGCCAGACGCTGTACAAGCGCGACGTCGGTATGCCGCACAAACAACTTAATTGTCCATATCTCGGAAACCAGTAAGGTAAAATTAAAAATTTTTGTGGCGCATTTAGACACATACCATAAGCTAAAAAATGACACCAGTCACAAAATATGCGCCGCTTTTTTAAACATGCCAGACGCTGTAAGAGCGCCACGTCGGTATGCCACATAAACAATTTAATTGGCCATATCTCGGAAACCAGTAGGCTAAAATTAAAAATTTTTGTGGCGCATTTAGACACATACCATAAGCTAAAAAATGACACCAGTCACAAAATATGCGCCGCTTTTTTAAACATGCCAGACGCTGTAAGAGCGCCACGTCGGTATGCCACATAAACAATTTAATTGGCCATATCTCGGAAACCAGTAGGCTAAAATTAAAAATTTTTGTGGCGCATTTAGACACATACCATAAGCTAAAAAATGACACCAGTCACAAAATATGCGCCGCTTTTTTAAACATGCCAGACGCTGTAAGAGCGCCACGTCGGTATGCCACATAAACAATTTAATTGGCCATATCTCGGAAACCAGTAGGCTAAAATTAAAAATTTTTGTGGCGCATTTAGACACATACCATAAGCTAAAAAATGACACCAGTCACAAAATATGCGCCGCTTTTTTAAACATGCCAGACGCTGTAAACGCGCCACGTCGGTGTGCCACATAAACACCTTAATTGTCCATATCTCAGAAACCAGTACAGTAAAATTAAAAATGTTTGTGGCGCATTTAGACACATACCATAAGCTAAAAAATGACCAGTCACAAAATATGCGCCGCTTTTTTAAACGCCAGACGCTGTAAGAGCGCCACGTCGGTATGCCACATAAACAATTTAATTGGCCATATCTCGGAAACCAGTAGGCTAAAATTAAAAATTTTGGTGGCGCATTTAGACATACCATAAGCTAAAAAATGACACCAGTCACAAAATATGCGCCGCTTTTTTAAACATGCCAGACGCTGTAAGAGCGCCACGTCGGTATGCCACATAAACAATTTAATTAGTCATATCTCGGAAACCAGTAGGCTAAAATTAAAAATTTTTGTGGCGCATTTAGACACATACCATAAGCTAAAAAATGACACCAGTCACAAAATATGCGCCGCTTTTTTAAACATGCCAGACGCTGTAAGAGCGCCACGTCGGTATGCCACATAAACAATTTAATTGGCCATATCTCGGAACAGTAGGCTAAAATTAAAAATTTTTGTGGCGCATTTAGACACATACCATAAGCTAAAAAATGACACCAGTCACAAAATATGCGCCGCTTTTTTAAACATGCCAGACGCTGTAAACGCGCCACGTCGGTGTGCCACATAAACACCTTAATTGTCCATATCTCAGAAACCAGTACAGTAAAATTAAAAATTTTTTGTGGCGCATTTAGACACATACCATAAGCTAAAAAATGACACCAGTCACAAAATATGCGCCGCTTTTTTAAACATGCCAGACGCTGTAAGAGCGCCACGTCGGTATGCCACAAACAATTTAATTAGCCATATCTCGGAAACCAGTAGGCTAAAATTAAAAATTTTTGCGGCGCATTTAGACATACCATAAGCTAAAAAATGACCAGTCACAAAATATGCGCCGCTTTTTTAAACATGCCAGACGCTGTAAGAGCGCCACGTCGGTATGCCACATAAACAATTTAATTAGTCATATCTCGGAAACCAGTAGGCTAAAATTAAAAATTTTTGTGGCGCATTTAGACACATACCATAAGCTAAAAAATGACCCCAGTCACAAAATATGCGCCGCTTTTTTAAACATGCCAGACGCTGTAAGAGCGCCACGTCGGTATGCCGCATTAACAACCTAATTGTCCATATGTCGGAATCCAGTTCTGGAATAAACATTGTAAGTGGGATACCGAATACCGAATCACAGTAATTCGTCAAATACTATAAACTTAGTCTTATCTTCTAGCAAATGATTTTTGTCCATCTACCTCAGAAAAATTACTGCCTGTTAAAATATTGCCAATTAAAATGCTTAAATCACATGCCAATATCGCACTTTGAGTAGCACATCAAAAAACAGGCGGATATTATGAATTTAGTCTCATCCTTTAGCATGCAATTTATGCAGTAATAATCCCTAACAATTTTTGATTTGATTCTGCCGGTTTTCGCGATGGGGATGATTAACTTGCTTAAGCGGGATGCCAATGTCACGGCTTCAGTGTTAAGTTTAAGTTATACCAAAATCATCGTAGTATATAAAAAAAATAATTGGCGTGAAACCAGCCACGCTTTTCCAGCCACGCTTGAATGAGCCCACCTCAGTATCTAATGCTCTTGTGTATGAAATGTATTATAATACGCGCCCAAGCATATATGCATTTAACATCGTACAATAAGCTAATTAAACGTATTATTGGAATAAAAATTAGATTATTGCGAATTTAGAGTCATGCTTTTAACATATAGAGCAAAATTCATTGTCCTGACCATAATAAGGCGAGAAAAAAATCATTTCTACTACACCTATGCTATTTATTTTTGTTAGCGGAGTTTAGCTTCATAGCTTACTATTGCGATGCCCTAAGCCACGCTTTTTGCAGATTTGATTGACGCGCTGTAATAAGAAAAAAATCATAACTTTCATACCGTGGCTTGTCCGTTAGCGGAGATTGGTTTAGCTGTTTACTATTGTATCATTCTTTGATTCTGTAGCGCACATTTGATTGTCATGTCCGTACTAAGGCTGTCAGAGCCGTACTAGGCAAAAAATAATCCATAACTTCTATACCGTTGTTTGTCCGTTAGCCGAGATTGACTTAGAAGTTTACTATTGTATCATTCTTTGATTGTGTAGCGCACATTTGATTGTCATGTCCGTACTAAGGCTGTCAGAGCCGTACTAGGCAAAAAATAATTCATAACTTCTATACCGTTGTTTGTCCGTTAGCCGAGATTGACTTAGAAGTTTACTATTGTATCATTCTTTGATTGTGTAGCGCACATTTGATTGTCATGTCCGTACTAAGGCTGTCAGAGCCGTACTAGGCAAAAAATAATTCATAACTTCTATACCGTTTTGTCCGTTAGCTGAGATTGGCTTGGAAGTTTACCATTGTATCATTCTTTGATTGTGTAGCGCACATTTGATTGTCATGTCCGTACTAAGGCTGTCAGAGCCGTACTAGGCAAAAAATAATTCATAACTTCTATACCGTTGTTTGTCCGTTAGCTGAGATTGGCTTGGAAGTTTACCATTGTATCATTCTTTGATTGTGTAGCGCACATTTGATTGTCATGTCCGTACTAAGGCTGTCGGAGCCCTACTAGGCAAAAAATAATTTATAACTTCTATACCGTTGTTTGTCCGTTAGCTGAGATTGGCTTGGAAGTTTACCATTGTATCATTCTTTGATTGTGTAGCGCACATTTGATTGTCATGTCCGTACTAAGGCTGTCAGAGCCGTACTAGGCAAAAAATAATTCATAACTTCTATACCGTTGTTTGTCCGTTAGGTGAGATTGGCTTAGAAGTTTACTATTGTATCATTCTTTGATTGTGTAGCGCACATTTGATTGTCATGTCCGTACTAAGGCTGTCAGAGCCGTACTAGGCAAAAAATAATTCATTACTTCTATACCGTTGTTTGTCCGTTAACTGAGATTGGCTTGGAAGTTTACCATTGTATCATTCTTTGATTGTGTAGCGCACATTTGATTGTCATGTCCGTACTAAGGCTGTCAGAGCCGTACTAGGCAAAAAATAATTCATAACTTCTATACCGTTGTTTGTCCGTTAGGTGAGATTGGCTTAGAAGTTTACTATTGTATCATTCTTTGATTGTGTAGCGCACATTTGATTGTCATGTCCGTACTAAGGCTGTCAGAGCCGTACTAGGCAAAAAATAATTCATAACTTCTATACCGTTGTTTGTCCGTTAGCTGAGATTGGCTTGGAAGTTTACCATTGTATCATTCTTTGATTGTGTAGCGCACATTTGATTGTCATGTCCGTACTAAGGCTGTCAGAGCCGTACTAGGCAAAAAATAATTCATAACTTCTATACCGTTGTTTGTCCGTTAGCTGAGATTGGCTTGGAAGTTTACCATTGTATCATTCTTTGATTGTGTAGCGCACATTTGATTGTCATGTCCGTACTAAGGCTGTCAGAGCCGTACTAGGCAAAAAATAATTCATAACTTCTATACCGTTGTTTGTCCGTTAGCCGAGATTGACTTAGAAGTTTACTATTGTATCATTCTTTGATTGTGTAGCGCACATTTGATTGTCATGTCCGTACTAAGGCTGTCAGAGCCGTACTAGGCAAAAAATAATTCATAACTTCTATACCGTGTTTTGTCCGTTAGGTGAGATTGGCTTAGAAGTTTACTATTGTATCATTCTTTGATTGTGTAGCGCACATTTGATTGTCATGTCCGTACCACGGTCTACTACACAGGTTAGGAAGCCTGTCAAAAAATCTGGAACTTTTCGACATAAATTTCCGCTAGACGGCGATAAGTCTAAGAACCATTCGCCATAAAAATCCGTTAGATGGCGATTAAGTTTAAGAACCTATTTTAAACAAACCTGACTTAAAAATTCAATTAAAACATTTTTATATACATCATCTGATTGATTAAATTCGAATTTTTTAAGCGAAAGCTTATAAATCTCGCTGATTATGTCAAAATCTTGTGCACGAACCGGTTCTTAGACGTATCGCCATCTAGTGATCATTTATGGCGAATGGTTCTTAGACTTATCGCCTCTGTGGGATAATTTACGGAACTAGTTACCGGCCTCAGTCGGTTTTATATGGGAGTTTCTCAACCTGTGTAGTAGACCGTGGTCCGTACTAAGGCTGTCAGAGCCGTACTAGGCAAAAAATAATTCATAACTTCTATACCGTTGTTTGACCGTTAGCTGAGATTGGCTTAAAAGTTTACCATTGTATCATTCTTTGATTGTGCACCGCACATTAAATTGTCATGTCCGTACTAAGGCTGTCAGAGCCGTACTAGGCAAAAAATAATTTATAACTTCTATACCGTTGTTTGTCCGTTAGCTGAGATTGGCTTAGAAGTTTACTATTGTATCATTCTTTGATTGTGTAGCGCACATTTGATTGTCATGTCCGTACTAAGGCTGTCAGAGCCGTACTAGGCAAAAAATAATTCATAACTTCTATACCGTTGTTTGTCCGTTAGCTGAGATTGGCTTGGAAGTTTACCATTGTATCATTCTTTGATTGTGTAGCGCACATTTGATTGTCATGTCCGTACTAAGGCTGTCAGAGCCGTACTAGGCAAAAAATAATTCATAACTTCTATACCGTTGTTTGTCCGTTAGCTGTGATTGGCTTAGAAATTTACTATTGTATCATTCTTAGATTGTGCAGCGCACATTTGATTGTCATGTCCGTACTAAGGCTGTCAGAGCCGTACTAGGCAAAAAATAATTCATAACTTCTATACCGTTGTTTGTCCGTTAGCTGAGATTGGCTTAGAAGTTTACTATTGTATCATTCTTTGATTGTGTAGCGCACATTTGATTGTCATGTCCGTACTAAGGCTGTCAGAGCCGTACTATGCAAAAAATAATTCATAACTTCTATACCGTTGTTTGTCCGTTAGCTGAGATTGGCTTAGAAATTAACTATTGTATCATTCTTTGATTGTGTGGCTCACATTTAAATGTCAAAACTGTACTAAGGCTGTCAGAGCCGTTCTAGGCAAAAAATAAGTCATAACTTCTATACCGTTGTTTGTCCGTTCGCTAAGATTGGCTTAGAAGCTTACTATTGTATCATTCTTTGATTGTGTAGCGCACATTTGATTGTCATGTCCGTACTAAGGCTGTCAGAGCCGTACTAGGCAAAAAATAATTTATAACTTCTATACCGTTGTTTGTCCGTTAGCCGAGATTGACTTAGAAGTTTACTATTGTATCATTCTTTGATTGTGTAGCGCACATTTGATTGTCATGTCCGTACTAAGGCTGTCGGAGCCCTACTAGGCAAAAAATAATTCATAACCTATACCGTTGTTTGTCCGTTAGGTGAGATTGGCTTAGAAGTTTACCATTGTATCATTCTTTGATTGTGTAGCGCACATTTGATTGTCATGTCCGTACTAAGGCTGTCAGAGCCGTACTAGGCAAAAAATAATTCATAACTTCTATACCGTTGTTTGTCCGTTAGCTGAGATTGGCTTGGAAGTTTACCATTGTATCATTCTTTGATTGTGTAGCGCACATTTGATTGTCATGTCCGTACTAAGGCTGTCAGAGCCGTACTAGGCAAAAAATAATTCATAACTTCTATACCGTTGTTTGTCCGTTAGCTGAGATTGGCTTGGAAGTTTACCATTGTATCATTCTTTGATTGTGTAGCGCACATTTGATTGTCATGTCCGTACTAAGGCTGTCAGAGCCG